>JACEHZ010000680.1:0-125000 GCA_017893485.1 Hemerocallis citrina | reverse complement strand
ATGATCTGATCGAGCTGAATGTCTTGGGAGTCGATGTTATCATTGGCATTGATTGGATGTTGGTGTACAGTGCGAACATCGAGTGTAAGACCAAGGAAGTAACAGTGAAGGCTCCAGGTGGTCCTGAAGTCATTTTTCAAGAGAAGAAGAGATGTTCAGATTTGGTTGCAACCATCAGCAAGAAGAAGGTTCCTGTAGAGGTATAGCCAATTCTAGTGGTTCGGGATTACCCAACGGTATTCTTGGAAGATTTGCTCGGGTTATCCCTGCATCGTGATGTAGAGTTCAGCATCATTATTCAGCCAGGGAGTGCACCCATATCCAAGGCATCGTATAGGATGGCGCCAGTGGAGCAGGATGAGATCAAACGGCAGATTGAGGAACTATTGGAGAAAGGCTTTATTCAACCGAGTGCGTCACCTTGGGGAGCACCGGTGCTGTTGGTAAAGAAGAAGGATGGTTCGATGAGGATGTGCATCGATTACCGAGAGCTGAATAAGGTTATTGTTCAGAACAAGTATCTTATTCCACGAATTAATGACCTATTCGATCGTCTACAAGGAGCAACTGTTTTCTCCAAAATAGATCTTCGATCAGGATACCATCAGGTTCGAATGAAGACAGAAGATGTGCATTAGATTGCATTCAGAACTCGACACGGGCATTACGAATTCTTAGTTATGCCGTTTGGAGTGACGAATGCACCTGCAGTCTTCATGGACATGATGAACAGAGTTCTGAGGCCATTTATTGATTCTTTCGTCGTGGTGTTTATCGACGATATTCTTGTGTACTCCAAGTCGGAGGAGGAGCACACTGAGCATCTGGCTGCAGTTTTGAAGAAGCTTCAGGAGCAGGAGTTGTATGCCAAGTTGTCCAAGTACGATTTCTGGAAATCTAAAGTGGCATTCCTGGGTCACATCCTTTCTAAGGAGGGAGTGGCAACTGATCCGCAGAAGATAGAGGCGGTGAAGGATTAGGAAAGGCCTACTACAGTGAAGAAAATCAGGAGTTTTCTTAGGCTAACTAAATACTACAGAAGGTTCATTCAGGGCTATGCTCAGATAGCCGTGCCGCTCACTGGTCTGACCAAGAAGAATGTGAACTTCAAGTGGAATGAACAGTACGAGGCGAGCTTTCAGGAGTTGAAAGAGAAGCTGACTACTGCTCCCATTTTAGCTTTGCCTAGAGCAGGTGTTGAGTATGATGTCTACAGCGATGCTTCACATCGTGGGCTTGATTGTGTCTTAATGCAAGAAGGAAAAGTGATCGCTTATAGATCTAGGCAACTAAGATTGCATGAGAAGAATTATCAAAATCATGATCTAGAGTTGGCTGTGATTATCTTCGCCTTAAAACAGTGGAGACATTACGTGTATGGTGAGAAACTGAACATGTACATGGACCACAAAATCTTGAAGTACATCTATCAGCAGAAGAACCTGAATCTGAGGCAATGAAGATGGTTGGAAGTACTTGAGGACATTCCTCTAGAGATTAAGTACCATCCTGGGAAGGCTAATGTTGTTGCTGAAGCACTTAGCCGAAAGAGCAGTCTGGCTAGTTTAATTACAACTCAAAGGCATCTTGCAGAGGAGTTGGATCGGGCTGGTATTGAAGTCGTTCTGCAAGTCTTGGAATCATCTTTAGCTCAGTTGAGGCTCCAACCTATGCTGAATGAAAGGATTATCACAATTCAGAAGATGAAGGAGCAGGTTGGTGCTGGTGGGTTGTCAAAGTTTCAGATCAGGGATGAGGTGTTGTGGTTTGGAGAGAGGCTGTGTATTCCGGATCAGCTGGACTTGAAGGAAAGTATTCTTCAGGAAACACATATTACTCTTTTGTCTGTACATCCTGGGAGTACCAAGATGTATAAGGACATTAAGCAACATTTCTGGTGGTCAGGTTTGAAGCGGAATGTGGCTGAGTTTGTGGCGAAGTGTGAGATCTGTCAGCAGGCCAAAGCCGAGAATCATAAACCCGGAAGCTTATTGCAACCGTTACCTATTTCGAAATGGAAGTGGGATAACATCAGTATGAATTTCATCACGGGTTTGCCTAAGAGTTTAAAGGGCAATGATGTGATTTGGGTCATAGTCGATCGACTAACCAAGTCCGCTCACTTCTTGTCGATGGAACTCACTTCGTCTATGGACAAGTTGGCCGAGCTGTACGTTGGAGGGATCGTCAGGCTTTATGGTTTTCCGTTAACCATTGTGTCTGATCGAGATGCGCGGTTTACTTCGCATTTTTGGATGAGTCTTCAGACAGCTCTGGGTACCAAGACAGATTTCAGCACTGCTTTTCATCCGCAGACCGATGGGCAGACCGAGAGAGTCAACCTTATTCTTGAGGATATGCTTCGGTGTTGTGTTCAAGATTTTGGAGGCAGTTGGGAAAGGCATCTAGCTCTGGTGGAGTTTGCCTACAACACAGTTTTCATACTAGTATCGGGATGGCACCGTACGAAGCTCTGTATGGAAGGAAGTGTAGAACACCTGTTTGTTGGTTTGAAGTGGGGGAGCAGCAGATGTTTGGGCCTGAGATTGTGCAGCAGACCTCTGGAAAGATAGATCTGATCAGGAAGAGATTGATGGATGCTCAGAGTAGGCAGAAGAGCTATGCAGACAATTGGAGGAGGGACCTTAGTTTGAGGTTGGTGACTTTGTCTTCCTGAAGGTTTCACCTAGCAAGGGTGTGATTCGCTTCAGCAGAGGTGGGAAGTTAGCCCCAAGGTTCCTAGGCCCGTACAAGATATTGAAGCGGATTGGGAAAACTGCTTACCGGTTGGAGTTGTCGGAAGAGTTGTCTCAGGTGCACAATGTCGTCCATGTGTCTGAGAGGGTACATTCCAGATCCGAGTCACCAATTGCCCGAAGTGCCGGAGGGTTTGCAGTTGGATCTGAGTTACATTGATCTTCCTGTTGAGATTGTCGATCGATGGAAGAAAGTCTTGACGAACAAGACGATACCGATGGTCAAAGTAGTCTGGAGAAACCAAATGGTTGAAGAGGCTACTTGGGAATCCGAGGAGAGGATGATGAAAGATCATCCCGAGCTCTTTGTTTGATTTTTATCTTCTTTTCTTTTCTTTTCTTTTCTTCTTGTTATATTTCTGTTTTCTCACTCTTTAAGTGTAGTTCCGGGGACGGAACTATTCTAAGGAGGGAGTATTGTAATATCCTGAATTCTTAAATATAGAGTTTGTTTATTTTTACGTGTTTTGCATGTATAAATTCATATGTATTTTCCTAGAAAATTTTTCTTTATAACATGAACAAGTAATTATCCTCTATATTTTCTAAAAGCCAATTTTTAAAAGCCTAATTAAATCCTAGGCCTAATTGTCTCTTTCTAGCCCACTATAATTAATTAATTAATTAATTTACTAGAGCCCATGGTTGATTGCCCCATTAGTGAGCCCATTAATTTAATTCCCCTTTTAATTAGCCTAACTTGTAGTGTAGACTAATCTAGTAGACAATTAATTAAATTGCTTGAACAAACTTATAATGGGGGGTACTAGTATTGCATGTGCATTGCACTAGCACGTGCATGGTGCACTTTTGGGGGTTGGCCGGATTTCACAAAGAGAGGGGGAGAGATGGGAGTAGTGGGGAGGTGGTTGCTCCATCATGGTAGTTGCTACAACTCCCTAACTCATCCTAGCCTTTGATTCCTATCTATTTGATCTAATCCTAGCCATCTGTTCTCACCCAAAATTACTATAAATACCCCTCTTAGTTCTCTTCATGTAGCACATTAAAATTGGTAAAGAAAGAAAGAAAGAAAAGACAATTTGTGAGTTAAAAGATTGAGAGTAATTGTAAGTTAAATGATTGAGAGTTTTAGTGTGTTCTTGCACCCATTGGAGGAGGTCGGCCTATACCTAGGAGGAGCTCGGATTTGCTTCAAGCAAGGAGGAGACGACGTGTGGTGGCACAATCTAGGAGGAGAAAGGTCCATTCGTGCATTCTAGGAGGTTTCTAGGAGTTCTTTTGTTTGTTTCTCTCCAAATAGGTGAGCAATTTTCTCATACTTCTAATTAGCTACCATGCTAGGTTTATGTTTCTGATCATTTTAGAACAAACAAGAAATTAATCCTTTATGTTTGTTACCATGATTAAGGAGAAAAAAGGACCCCAATTAGACTTACATGAAATGATTGGTAAAATGGATTGAATTTTGTGATTGAAGTGTTGTTGAGATAACTTGATAACATATTGGCATGTTAATTAGGTAATTATGAAATTTTTGGTGTGAAAGTGTTCATGTATGTTTGTAAAATGCAATATGGAGAAATATGTTTATCAATGAATTGTGAATTATGGGTAACCTTCATGCTATGAAAGTAGAATTGATTAATAAATTATACATGTTTATTGTGATTGAGATTAGTACTAAAAGTCCCAAATTTGCATGTTTGTTTGTTAGAAAAAGAAAAATTAACCTATTGTGAATTAGGACTAATTTTATTTGAAAGGATGGATTTTTTTTAACTGGAAAAAGGTAGGATTATCTTACCTCACAGAATATATATATATATATATATATATATATATATATATATATATATATATATGAAAGGAGAAAGGATGGATTTTATTAATGAAGAGAAAAAAGTAATTTTGTGAAAACTTTGATTATGAATAAAGTGAAAATTGTGATTTTGTTCTCAATGTCAAAAATATATCCATTATCTACTTTAAATTGCAACCTGGTGCAATCGACAGTCGACCGAACTATAGTCGATAGTCGACTGTCAAGTAATAAATTTTGGATTTTCATTACAGAACAGTCGACCGACTATATTTTAACAGTCGACTGTCCTGATTATTGGTTTTCGAGTTTTAAATCGTTGCAGAACAGTCGACCGACTATATTTTAACAGTCGACTGCCCTGATTATTGGTTTTCGAGTTTTAAATCGTTGCAGAACAGTCGACCGACTATATTTTAACAGTCGACTACCCTGATTAGTGGTTTTAGAGTTTTAAATCCTTGCAGAACAGTCGACCGACTATATTGTAACAGTCGACTACCATGACTATTGATTTTCGAGCCTTGGGCTTAGTATAAACGAGAATTTTAGACTATTTTGCAAGAAAGAACTTGTTATAAATTATTAGCTTAAATTGTCTTTGGATAAAGAAAAATAAATATTTTGTTTAAAAGAATTTTGAAATGAGATTGGGTAATGGAAAATTGGAAGTGTGAAATTTTGACCTAAGATTGATAAAATGAGAATAAGAGAATTATGTGGGAAAAATGAATGGTGAATACGACAAGTTGAAAAATGAATTTATTGTCTTATGCATGAATTTGTACATGAAAGTGAAATAAATTATCATGATGAATTATGAAAGATCTTATGAATATGAATACTCAAGTGCTATGAACATGAAATGAGATTTTGAACTAGAGAGTAGCAAAGTCCTTATACCGGCAATTGAATAAATTTTTTTAAGATGAAATGTTGAGATAAAAAGACCAAGTTTGGGTCATGTTGTTGAATTAATGGTTAAGTCCGGTGTAGAGGAAGTGCTAACTCTAGGGGATTGATTTTATTCATGATTCAGATAAATTAAGGACTAGATACATAGTGGAGATGTGACGAAAGGAAGAGAAAAATGCGAGTATGAGGGCCAGCGAATTGGCGGTGTGAGAGTGATTCACAGACTACCTGCTTAATGTGGAGTACGAGATGCTTGCCCTCGGACCTATGTAGTATGAGATGCATAGAATCCGAACAAGTGTGCATTAGTATTATATAATATAAACAACTGCATTAAGTACTAAGTGCACAACACAACATGACATCTATTGGATAGTCCCCGTAGTTTGGTTTGTGATAAGTGTGTGCTTTCTAAGTAAGAGAAAATTGATGTATTATATCCTTGCATCAGTTGAATGAAGTGACGAGCTCATAGTTTCCATGCAGAACAAAGTGAATGAAAAAGACTAAGGAGGAATTGATGCTTAAAGAATTGTTCAAGTATTATTTTCTTTCATTTATGTAATCGATGTAAACTTTCGCTGTTTAAATGTAATTCTGTTGTAATAAAATTTTTTAATTTCATTGTAAAATTGTACGAAGAGAAGTCTAAAGATTCTGTGGAACTTCGAATTCAGTGTTATTTGGAATCCGGGGTGTTACAACATGCCAGGAATCTCCGAAGAGCTCCTCATGCGCCACCTCAGTGTCGCTTCGGGGGCCAGACCTGTTCAGCAAAAGCGACGCAAATTCGCCACCGAGCGCCAGCAAGCCATCAAAGAAGAGGTTGAGAAACTCTTGAGGGCTCAGTTTATACAGGAGGTCAAATATCCGGAGTGGCTGTCCAATGTCGTGATGGTCAAGAAAGCTAACGAGAGCTGGAGGATCTGCATTGACTTCACGGATCTAAACAAGGCCTGCCCCAAAGATCCTTTTCCGCTCCCGAGCATTGACGCCCTGATTTATGCAACCTCGGGCCATGAACTCTTAAGCTTCATGGATGCATTTTCTGGGTACAATCAGATCAGAATGTTCCCTCAGACATTCCGAAGACCTCTTTCGTCACCGACCAGGGTTTATATTGCTACCGGGTCATGCCATTCGGGCTCAAGAACGCTGGTGCCACCTATCAGCGCCTTATTAACAAAGTCTTTAAGGAACAGATTGGGTGGAACATGGAAGTCTACTTAGACGACATGTTGGTAAAGAGCGTCTGCAGATCGGATCATGTCACTGATCTCCAAGAGGATTTTAACATGTTGAGGAAACACGATATGAGGCTGAACTCGAACAAGTGCGCTGTAACACCCCGGAATTTCAAATAATATATTATATTGTAGTATAATATATATATATATATATATATATATATATATATATATATATATATATATATATATATATATATATATATATATATATTGTGGTAGATGGCATACTTGTAATTAATGTGCGTTTGGGGGGCCCCACGGTGAGGTGAAGCAGCATGGTGCTGCTTGACTTTCGGTCAAACAGCCATGGTGACGTGGCATTTGAAGCTAGGCCCACCCGGGTTGTGGGAGACACAACAAATGGTGCTATGTGCTTGTGACATGGCTTCGGCTGTGTGCATTCATGAATAAGAGAGAATGGAGTAGAATAGTCCCATACCAGGAGTTAACAAGAATATAATATTAATAAATAATAATGCCTATGATCAAGAGTCACCAATCTGGTTAACCACCTTTTGAGAGACAGCCTGTGGTAGGTAGTTGTACTATACTATAAATAATTTGTCTAATAAATTATATAAATTGTCCGAGCTCGGGGCAGGGGTGTTACAAATGGAATCAGAGCTGACTTTTGACACCGAGTGTGGGGCATGTCTATATAATTGGGTGGTGGATTCCGGGACTATAGACACAGTCGGGCGGTGGATTCCGGGACTGTGGTGATGTAACGCCCCGAATTCCAAAATACACTGAATTCGAGATTCCACAGGATCTTTACACTTCTTTCGTACAATTTTACAAGGAATTTAAAACTTTTGACTTTACATTAGAGTTACAAGAAATCTTTACACTTTACATTTTACAGCGGAAGCAATTTTACAACATTTATATAAAGGTACATCCACATTTGAATAATCGCTAAGCATCATTTCTCCTTTAATCTTTATCATGTCATTTACCCTGCATACAAAACTGTGGGTACGTCAGTTTATTCAACCGACGAACATTATACACGGCCATCCTCTCTATGCCGGAAACAGTATAACTGATTTTCCATATTTAACAAATACAAACTTGTCACATATCAAACTAAAGGGAATACCCTATTGATGTCGTGTTGTGATTGTGCACTTAATCCTTAATGCAGTTATTTATATTATATGACACTAATGCGCACTTGTTCGGATTCTATGCATCCCATAATACATAGGTACGAGGGCAAGCCCTTAACCGTTCTTCATCTTGTAGGGTTCAATTCCTCGTCATGACTTAATCTACTACTGTAACTACGGTAAGTATCCTAGATGTTTTCTGACATATGAACTCATGTCTAGGCGCCCTGGAGGGAATCCCAACGCACTGACACATGACTCATCATGCAGGCATCCTGTGGTAATTCAGCTCCTACCATAGACATGACACCACCCGCAGTCGTCAAACACCCCACGAACATCGCCACCGAAACGGTACTCTGGAGCAGTATCCACGCCCTATCATGACTCATCGTGGGACATCCTGGGATACTCTCTCTCCGCCAATCCAATGACCCTCATACTCAATGTTTTTCTCTTACTTTCATCACATCTTCACTATGTAACTAATCCCTAATACTAATGAAATCATGAACAAAATCAATCTCTTAGAGTTAGCCCTCTCACTACTACCGGTCTTATTTCTTTCATTTCACAATGACCCAAACTTGGTCTTTTCATTGTCAATAATCATATTTCAACACTTTTCACTTGCTGGTGTGAGTTTTGGCTACACCCTAATTTTCAATTTCATTTCACAAATTCATATGTTTGAGTTGTCATACTCAATAACATTTCTCTTTTCCAATTGCATGATTTCCAATCTTTTCAGGAGTCAATAATCATACTTGAAGTTCAATTATACATTACACATTTCTTAATCCACATGTATTTCCACATTAAAAATCATATCACAAAATATCTAGTCAAAGTGAATATTCACCACTCACTATTGTCACACTATTCTTTAATAAGAATAACTCATACAAACTTCACAACATATACTTTCTTTCCTTCAAAATTTTCTTTTTTAGCACTTATCTCAATTTTCTTTGCGAAACACATTTTTCATGAAATATAAGAGTGTAAAGCTATAGTTAAGCTATAGTTCTAACTATACTTTTATTCCCATATATACTTTATTTCCTTCCAATGACTCCTAATTAATTTTCATAGGTCTCACATGAATTTAGAATAATAATAGTATTTTTTTTTCATAATTTTTTACACCTCAAGAAACCCACAAAATCATTTTTTCAAAAAAAAAGTAATATTCTGGCCAAGCCAGGATTCGAACCAGCGACCCAAGGAAAACCAACCGCACACACTAGCCACTAGGCTACTTGTGCTCATCGATATAAGGAAAGGTCCGAGACTTAAATGCTCTCGGACTGAAAATTGATTAGATTTTAAACGCACATAAAAAGATTGGTGTTCTCAAGAATCAAACCAGCGACCTCGACCACTTACACTGCGCCACTGTAGCGCCAAAGAGCCTACCGACCACTTGAGCTATAGGCTCAAGTTGTCTCAACTACAACTCGAATTTTATTTCAATCAATTCTTTGTTCAATTAGAACATTTCGATGTTCAAAGCTCTTATTTTAGTTTTGCTTTTACTAAAATTCTTGTAAATCTCCAGAATATTTATTCAAACAATCTTTGACATTCCAGCAATTTAAAAATAATTTTTCTAATAATTAAACACATATTTTTCATACAATTAATTTAAATTGTATACTACTACTATCACATCTCATTTTGACATTTCTTATACAACTTAACATTAATATTTCCTATATCAATTCCCTGTTTATTTTTTTTTTCTTTTACAAACCCAAAACATATTTCAAGTTACTTATTCTAAACATTATCACAAAAGTCCATCTAATCACATAAAGCAAGAATTTCATCTACTAGCATTTGCATTTAGTTTTGATACTAACAACAAATTTTAATTCAAGCATTCCATAGCTACAAACAATTTACATACAACTTAAGATTCATGACGGAATAACATGCAATCTATTTAGCATCAATTCAATCAACTAATAAGCCATTTTTCCCATTAAGTGTACTCTTATTAATCTCTTTCATGCATTATCATTTCAATCAATCTTAGCATGATATCTAATTAGAAATATGGAAAATAACCCACCTTAGCATGATATCTAATTAGAAATATGGAAAATAACCCACCTTATTTGAAGAGAACAAATTTGCAACACCTCCTAAACAAAAGAGTCCTTCGCGAGCTTGCCAAAAGAGTGTTCCTCCTCCTCCTTGATGTGCACCCGAACCTTCAAAAGATGCAATCCGAGCCCTCCTTGTGATGATGCCGGCCTTCCTTTGATTGCAAGCACAACTCACCCACAAACTCTCAATCTTTTATCTCACTTACTACACTACTGACAATTGTATTTTCTACTATAGGTTTTGGAGAAATGAAGAGTGCAAGAATAACTAGGCTAGGGGGGGGGGGGGGGTATTTATACTAAAAATTGGAGCAAATGAAGGGCTAGGATCAATCTAGGAGTTAAAGATAAAAGGCTAGGATTTAAGGGAAAGTTGTAGTAACCAACCATGATCCAAACAACTACCACCCATAACTCCACTTCTCTTTTTCCTTTTCCCTTCATTCAAAACCGGCCCATAGTGTGCTTCATGCACATGCATTCATTAGTTCTCCATATAAAAAGTTGTCATTTTATTTTTTATAAAAATACTCTTATAAAAGTAGTCTACATTACAGTTGTGATAAAAGAAGAAATAACTCATGGGCTTTAATTAATGGGCCAAATAATGGTTTACAAAATAAATTAGATTTGGGCTAAAAAGACTTATGCTTATTTGAAGAAAATGGGCCTTTATAAAAACAATTAAAGAACACATATACATATATACACACACACACACAGATATATATATATATATATATATATACACACACACACACACACACACACACACACACACACACACACACACACACATTATCCATAATGAAAATGATTATAAGATTTTATACTACAAAAAATTGCACGTGCACAATACGTGCAAAAATAAAATAATACTTTTCATAAATGAAAATCGGGGTATTACAGGTGAACCCTCAATTAAATCTGGGACTGTTATTGATCGGGAGGTGGATTTCGGGATCATAATTAGTCGGGCGGATAGGAGGGCAGCTCAATTCAATCCGGGATTATGATTAATCGGGCAGTGGATTCCAGGATCATGAATAATCAGGCAGATAGAAGAGGAAATGCTCTACAAATGCTAGAAAGTAGATCCTGCACTAGATTGTGCATGCCCCGTGCTCAGCGAGGATGCTAATTTCTGAAGGGGGGTGTGTGTAACACCCCGTAATTTCAAATAATATATGATATAGTAGTATAATATATATATATAATATAGTGGCAGATGGCATACTTGTAATTAATGTGAGTTTGGGGGGCCCACAGTGAGCTGAAGCAGCATGGTGCTGCTTGACTTTCGGTCAAACAGCCACGGTGACATGGCATTTGAAGCTGGGCCCACCCGGGTTGCAGGAGACACAGCAAATGGTGTTGTGTTCTTGTGACGTGGCTTCGGCTGTGTGCACTAATGAATAAGAGAGAATGGAGTAGAATAGACCCATACCGGGAGTTAACCAGAATATAATATTAATAAATAATAATGCCTATGATCAAGAGTCACTAATCTGGTTAACCACCTTTGAGAGGCAGTCTGTGGTGGGCAGTTGTACTATACTATAAATAATTTGTCTAATAAATTGTATAAATTGTTCGAGCTCAAGGCAGGGGTGTTACATGCATTTTCGGCGTCTTGTCTGGCAAGTTCCTGGGGTTCATGGTCAGCCAAAGGGGCATAGAGGCCAACCCCGAGAAAATTCAGGCCATACTCAACATGCCCCCCCTCCAATGTTAAAGATGTGCAGAGACTCACCGGATGCTTCACGGCGATAGGCCTACTTAGTCAACCCCCCACTCTTGAGCAAGCCGGGGCCCGGGGAAGCCCTCTACTTATACCTCGCCACTTCGGAGCAGACCCTCAGCGCTTTTCTGGTAATAGAAGAGGACAACACACAGAAGCCTATCTACTATGTGAGTAAAGTCGTTAGTGACATTGAACTCCGTTATCCAAAGCTAGAGAAGATGGCCTATGCATTGGTCATGGCGGCACGAAAGCTCCGCCCCTACTTCCAGTCTCACTCGGTGGTCGTTCTTACCGACCAGCCGCTCAAACAAGTTCTCTACAAGCCCGAAACCTCGGGGCGCCTTACGAAGTGGTCCATCGAGCTGAGCCATCATGATATCAAGGCTCAAGCACTAGTGGAGTTCATAGTAGAGAGCATAATTCCTGACACTAGCAAAGCGGTAGAGGAACCCCTGTTCTGGACAGTATATGTTGATGGGTCCTCGTGTGCCAATGGGAGGGGAGCAGGAGTCATACTGGCTGGTCCAGATGATTTCATCCTCCAATACTCACTCTGTATCAACTTTTGGGCGTCCAACAATGAGGCTGAATACGAAGTGCTTATAGCCGGCCTGTGTATGTGTAACGCCCCGAATTCCAAATAAGACCGAATTCGAAGTTCCACAGGATCTTTTCACTTCACTTCGTACAATTTTACAAGGAAATTTGAACAATTTATAATAAAACAGAGTCCTTTACATTTATTTACATAGCTGAAGATAAAATGAAGTACAATAATGAAAAATTATACAATAGCAACATCTTTAACATTTAAATAAATCAATAGCAGCATATCAACTTTATATCTCATGAAAAATCCATCTCCTGCATATAAAACTGTGGGCACGTCAGTTGCTTACAACTGACGAAAATGTTATACACGGCCATCCTCTCTAGCCGAAATTATAACGATCTTAATACTTTAACAAACCACAAATTGAATGCAAATAAAGTGTTAAATATGACTACTCTAAACATGTAAGTGTATGCAATACCTTAATGCCTAATGCAGATATTTTATACTATGACACTAATGCATACTTGTTCGAATTCAATGCATCTCATACTATATAGGTCCGAAGGCAAGAACCTACGTACTCCATATTAAAAGGGTTCATTCCCTCACCATAATAACTACCCAGTAATAAAGCAAGGTTTAGACATTCCACGAGTAAGGATCCCAGTCCCAGAGTACACCGCCTAACTGTTATACAGACCCCTCGTCGTGCGAACACCCCGCAAGCGTCCCTCTAGCCCCGGTATACGTATATACACCAGAGTACAGCAAACTATCCGCCCGACTACGCATAGTCCCGAATTTGAAATAAAAGCTCGTCACCATCGAAGCAACCTCAGTCCCGGAGTACACCGCCCGACTAGATCTATAGTCCCGAAGTACATCGCCCGACTATATAGAGTGCCCCACTTATGTTTGCCCAGGTTTACTATATCTTCTCTTAGTACCTAGTTCTTAAGTTCAAGACATGAATAAATTATCATACCTAGAGTTAGGTTTACCCCCTACCGGACTTAATCACAAATACCGAGATAGCTCCATTGCCATATCTTAAAAATATAACTCAAATCTTTTATTTCAACAATGTCGGTGCCCGAGGTCTCACTAAACTCTAGATCACAACCTTTCATATACAAGAATCCACGGGCACTCATACCCTTCATTAATCATGTGTTTAACTCAATGTATTCTTATCTTCAACTTATTCACAATTTAATCAATGTCTTATCTTAGCATTACTCATGATTCATTTATTCACAATCTTTCAAAAACAATAATTCTTTTCATGAACTCATAATAGATTTTAATCTCATTAACAACTTAATCACATCAAGTATTTCTTACTCAACATAAGTATATGATCTCATCTAGAGAAATCCATAACATGGCAAATATTTTTCTCTTCTTCTCAAAATAAAAGTCATATTCTCAATTAAATAAATTTGGATTCAAAACTCATTTTCTATCTCAATTTCTCCTTTTATTTCTCAAAATATACATGAAAATTTCTAAAACTATTTTTAATAAATTCCTTATCATTTTATAGGAATATTATGTATTTTTCCAAAATTTTATTCACATTGAAAACCCCTTTAAATTGTTAAAAACATAAAAAAAATCAAGATGAGCTCACTGGGTTTCGAAACCAAGCCCAACCGAGTGAGCGCCTAAGGTCCACACCGAAAGCCACTAAGTCCAAGTGGACTTGGTGTTATAAAGTCATACTGAAATCCCCATATACTTACTCTCTGGTTTCTGATTTAATTAAACAAAAATAAAAGGGTCTAACAAGTTTCGAACCCAGGACCTCCCGCATGCTACAGTGACTTATGGTGCACCCGCTAGCTAATAAATCCAAGTGTGATTACTGATTAGGAATTACATTAATGTGGTTTTGTTCATACTGTTCTGAAATTAGTTATTTTTCACAAAACTCGTTTATTCAATCGATCCAATCTTTTAGTATACTGAAATAGCTTTTTCCTTGACTGAGATTAATTTAAAAATAGTAGCCAACAAATTTCTAATCCATTTTACAAACATATATTTTTTTCAAATAGTTTTTCTTCAATTTCACACATAAATTTGCATTTTTCTCAAAACTTGAAATTAAGAATTGTATTCATTATAACTAGTTCAAGCACTCATTTATATTAATTAAAATTTAGTAATAGAACAAACCATGCCTCTTAATTTTCCATGAGAATCTCAAAACTCTTTTATGCAAAAATTATAATTTTAACATAACATGGGAATATGCGTAAACTAACACATTTCATGGCAACAATTTAATTTGTTTTACTTTCTTTCCTCTTTCTAATCATCCTGGTATCTAGGCATATATTGAATACAACATTACTTCTACAATTTTCGTACAATTATATATTTTATAAATTAACATGCATATTTGTTCATGGCGAATACTTGTTTCTTTTTCTCATTCCTACTAACATGATGAAAATTAGTTTCTTAATCAAAATAAAATTTCTACAATTCATAGCACATACAATAGAATAGATTTGTTCAACATTTATCACATCAAATTTATCTATACTACTCATTTAACATATTAGCATGCATATTCCTACATTTAGAAAGTACAAGACCACCCACCTCTAATGAAGAATTTGCAACAAGGATGATGAGACACAACTTCTAGCTCAAACAAGCAACACCTAGTCCTTCTCCTCCTAGCAAGAGCACTCCAAAAAGCCTCAAATGCAACAAGAACACTCTCTAACTTTTCTTTCATGATTTGTTTAGTTTTTGGTGTGAAAAGAGAAGAAAAACAAGGGGGGTATTTATAGGACAAGAGAAGGGCTAAAATGCAAATTTCACCCACCTAATAATTACCCACTCACCTTTTCACCTCCCCACTTCTCCACCTCTTCACTACCCTAACCCCCAATCTTTCCTATATCAAACCGGCCATTCTTTCTCATAGAACACGTGCACATGTTGTGCACTAGTGCACACACACACACACAAAAATAAATACAAATTCTATAATTCTAATATGTCTATTAAAAGTTGTTACATGTCATGTGTGAGTCCATGCACAACAAAAAAATAGATTTAATTAATGGGCTTGTCTTGTGGGCTTGCTTTCAATTAATTTGATTAATTAGTCTAGTGGGCTAGAATCTATTCTTAGGTCCATGGGTTTAAAGAAATGCTAAATAAAAGACTTATGCATGCTATAATAGTAAAAGAGAGTAAGATAAATGAAGATGGAAGAATTAGCACGCGCATCTTACGTGGAAAAATTGAAAAATGCATTTTTAATTAAAATAAAAATATGGGATGTTACAGTACTCCCTCCTTAGAATAGTTCCGTCATCAGAACTACACTTAAGAGTGAGAAAAGACAGAATAAAAAGAAAGAAAAGAAAAGAATTTACAATTTTTAGTTAAAGAGCTCAGGGTGATCATTCATCATCCTTTCCTCTGATTAGCAAGTGGTTTCCTTAACAAATTGGTTCCTCCAAATGACCTTGACCATAGGTATTGTGTTATTTCCCAAGATCTTCTCTCGAAGATCCACAATCTCTACTGGACGCTCTGCCTAGCTCAAATCCAATTGCAAACCTTCTGGCACTTCTGGCAAATGATGACTCGGATCCGGGATATAACCACGTAACATAGACACATGAAAGACATTGTGTACTTGGGCCAACTATTCTGGTAATTCTAACCGATAAGCTATCTTCCCAATCCTTTTCAATATCTTATAAGGGTTTATGTATCTCGGGGCTAATTTTCCTCCCCTTCAAACCGAATCACCCCCTGGTCGGAGACACCTTCACAAAGGCAAAGTCACCTTCTGCAAACTCCAGGTCTCTCTTCCGGTTGTCGGCATAACTCTTCTGCCTGCTCTGTGCTTCGAATAACCTCTTCCTGATCAGCTCGATCTTTTCTGAGGTCTGCTGCACAATCTCCGACCCATACAGCTGTCGTTCCCCCACTTCATACTAACATACTGGTGTCCTGCACTTCCTACCATACAGAGCCTCATACGGCGTCATCCCGATGCTCGCCTGGAAACTGTTGTTGTAGGAGAATTCCACAGGAGCCAAATACTTCTCCCAACTGCCACCAAAGTCCAACACACAACATCTCAGCATTTCTTCCAGTACTCTGTTGACTCTCTCAGTCTGCCCATCAGTTTGAGGATGAAAGGCCGTACTGAAATCAGTCTTCGTCCCCAAAGCTGCTTGAAGACTTCTCTAGAAATGCAAAGTGAAACGTGCATCTCGGTCGGATACTATCGATAACGGAACTCCATGTTACTTCAAAATCTCGCCAACAAACAACTCAGCCAGCTTCTCCATCAACCAAGTAAGCTTCATCACCAAAAAGTGAGCCGATTTGGTGAGTCGATCTACTATCACCCAAATTGCATCATTGCCTTTGGAACTCTTGGGCAAACCTGTGATAAAGTCCATGCTGATACAATCCCACTTCCACTCCGGGATGGGTAATGCTGCAACAAACCTCCGGACTTCTGATTCTCGGCTTTGACTTGCTGACAAACTGCACACCTGGCAACAAACTCAGCCACATCTCTCTTCATCCCTGGCCATCAGAAATATTGCTTTATGTCCTTGTACATCTTGGTACTCCCGGGATGCACGGATAATAAAGTTGCATGCGCTTCCTTAAGAATACTCTCCTTCAGTTCCGCTTGATCTGGCACTCACAGCCGCTCTCCAAACCACAACACTTCATCTTTCACTTGAAATCCTGCCAACCTGCTAACGCCAACCTGCTCTATCATCTCCTGAATCTCTGGATCTATTTTCTGACTGTCGATGATTTTGTCTTTCAAGGTAGGTAGAATTCTCAACTGAGATAAGGAAGCTCCCAAACCTTGCAAAACCACCTCAATCCCTGCTCGATCAAGCTCCTCTGCCAACTTCTCCTGAGTTGTGATCAATCGGGACAAACTGCACTTCCTGCTGAGCGCATCAGCCACAACATTGGCCTTGCCCGAATGATACTTGATCTCGGGTCGGATGTCCTCCAACACTTCCAACCATCTCCTCTGCCTCAGATTCAAGTCCCTCTGCTGATAGATATACTTTAGACTCTTATGATCCGTGTACATGTTGACCTTCTCCCTGTACACGTAGTGCCTCCACTGCTTCAAAGCAAAAATGATCGCTGCTAACTCCAGGTCATGGGTTGGGTAATTCTTTTCATGCGGTCTCAGCTGTCTAGACCCATAAGCTATTACCTTTCCCTTTTGCATCAACACACAGCCCAATCCGCGATGGGAAGCATCGTTGTAGACATCATATTCGACTCCTGCTATTGGCAAAGCCAAAATGGGAGCGGTAGTCAACCTTCCCTACAACTCTTGAAATCTAGCTTCACACTGTTCCGACCATTTGAAACTCACGTTCTTCCTTGTAAGTCCTGTGAGTGGCACAGCTATCTGGGCGTAACCCTGAATGAATCTTCTGTAGTATCCAGTTAAACCCAGAAAGCTCGTAATCTCTTTCACTGTGATCTGTCTTGGCCAATCCTTCACTGCCTCAATCTTCTGTGGGTCAGTAGCCACTCCCTCCTTAGAAAGGATGTGACCCCGGAAGGCGACTTTGGTTTTCCAGAAGTCACATTTGGACAGCTTTGCATACAGTTTCTGCTTCTGTAGCTTCTTCAGTACCTCTGCTAGGTGCTCGGCATGCTTTTCCTCTGACTTAGAATAGACCAATATGTCGTCGATGAACACAACCAAAAAAGAATCGATGAATGGCCGCATGACCCTGTTCATCATGTCCATGAAAATAGCAGGTGCATTGGTTATTCCAAATGGCATGACTAGAAACTCATAATGACTATGCCTAGTTCGAAAAGCCGTCTTGTGCACATCTTCTTCCTTTACTCGGACTTGGTGATATCCAGACCGCAAGTCTATCTTGGAGAAAATAGCTACTCCTTGTAGACGGTCGAACAGATCATCGATTCGAGAAATTGGATACTTGTTCTGCACTGTAACCTTGTTCAACTCTTTGTAGTTGATACACATCCTCATCGATCCATCCTTCTTCACCAAAAGAACTGGGGCTCCCCAAGGTGACGCATTAGGCCTGATGAATTCTTTGCTCAACAACTCTTCGATCTGCTTCTTGATCTCATCTTGCTCAACTGACACCATTCTGTATGGTGCCTTGGAAATAGGTGCACTCCCTGGCTGAACAGAGATGCTGAACTCTACATTTCGATGAGGAGGAAGCCTACGTAGATCTTTAAGAAACATTGCTAGAAAATCCCGAACTACTGGAATCTGCCTCATTTCTTCAGGAACCTTCTGCTCCGCCAAAGCTGCTACCAACTGCTTACACCTCCTCTTCCCTTGAAATGTAACAGTTGGTCCTCCTGGTTCCTTCACCACAACTTCCTTGCTCTTACACTCAATAGTGTCACTGTAAACCGACATCCAATCTATGCCAATAATGATGTCGACCCCCAAAACTGCCAACTCAATGAGGTCGATGCCAAAGAACCTGCCTCCGATCTCAAAATCACACCCTTCATAATATCGGTCGGTAATCAAGTTTTCTCCTGACGGAGTAGCCACAGATAGAACTTTGTCAGGAAAAATTTTAGGTTCGACTCCCAATTATTTTGCAAATGAGGGTGACACAAATGTGTGCAATGATCCCGTATAAAATAAAACTGATGCTTTTATTCCATTTATTCGAATGTCTTCTGTTACATAAGAGTACTCTCATT
Source organism: Hemerocallis citrina (assembly GCA_017893485.1). Lineage (NCBI taxonomy): Eukaryota > Viridiplantae > Streptophyta > Magnoliopsida > Asparagales > Asphodelaceae > Hemerocallis > Hemerocallis citrina. The sequence continues at coordinate 106,032 of JACEHZ010000680.1, read as the reverse complement.
ACATAACATTTCTTACATAAATAGAAAAGCAACAAAGTAACTAAACATCATCTCCCTTACCCGTGATGACGTTGGCCACATCATCAGCATCGGCTTGCTTGCCTGCGACTTGGTACACCCATGAGCTAAGTGGGCTGACTCTCCACACTTGAAGCAGGTGGGTACCCTTCCAGTCACTGCAAAAGCATTTGCTCCAGTTGGTTTGAAACGCTGTGCTGGGGGCTGTCCCCTGAAATTGCCCGGCCCTGCAGGCCTCTTGTCAATGCTCCAATTATTCCTCTTGACCTGTACTGCCTGGAACTGGTTCATATCTAACTCAGTAGCGGCAGCCCTCCTGACCAACTTCTCAAATCTTCGAATACCTAGGGGTATCATGCGGGTCTTCAAGCTTGGCCTCAACCCTTGCTCAAACTTCCGCACTTTCATAGCTTCGTCCTGAACCATTTCCGATGCATACCTTGAAGGTTGGTTGAATTTGGTCTATACTCCCGCACGGTCATACCACCTTGATGCAAGCCCAAAAATTCGATAGCCTTCATCTCTTAAACATCCTTGGGAAAATAGTGACTCCTGAATTCTCCAAGAAACTCTTCCCAAGTAAGCTGCACGCCTGCACATTGCCCAAAGTCCTCTTCAGTGATTACCACAAAACTCCTGCATCTTTCTCCAGCTGGATGGTGGCCAACTTCACCTTACTTGCCGCAGGGGTCTCTAACACTTCAAAGACTGACTCAATCTGTCGAATCCAGTCGTCAGTAGCATCTGGAATTGCCTGGCACTCAAACACAAGTGGCCTCATCCTTTTGAATGACTCTACCAGCCTGATTACTTTGGGGACCTGCACAGCTGGCCCTGGCCCAGCCTTCCTGGCAATGTTGGCAGCGAAAGAATTTAAGGTCTGATATACTTGAGCTAGTTCGGTCTCCAAATCTTGCCCATTCTCACCGATATGCTCTTCGTCGTTCCTGTTCCTTCGTGCCATTTCTGAGTCATAAAATTTATCATTAATCATCATAAATAACACAAATAACATCTCTTCAACAAAATTTATTCATTCCAAAATTAAACTTTTTATATATAGAAAGAAAAACTTTGCTTCAATACATCCATTACATCCTTTTCACAAATGACATCCTAGATTCTACGGTTTCTCTTGGCTACTCTGAGCTCTTCCCGTAGTTCCTGGATTTCCTTTTTCATATCTTTAAAGCTCTGATGCCGCTCCTGCTTGTCCCAGGGAGTGATGTGATCAAACTTGGCAAAGTGTCGATCATTCACGTGCAGAACCTTCTCGAGTTCACACACTTGAAAACTTAGCTCCTGAATGCGCTCCTTGTCTTCTGCCGGTTGTGCTTCCAAGTGGTTTACTCTCCACTTTGACCATCCAGTTTTCTTCGAAGAGAAGCAACAATATCATCTTAGTCATCTGGAACGAGTTCTTCGTCTAAGGATTCTTCGGGGAAATCAGGCGGAGGTGGAGTAATCTCTCTGGACTAGGGGAATTCCTTTTCTATCTCCTCTAAGTCTTCTTCTTCCTCCATTGGCTCTGCCTCTTCATCCTCGAAGGGGACAAACCAATGTGCCTCATTATGGGGATCATGATGATTGGCCATCTTATAGGGAAAGGAGGAGAAAATGTCATCATATAGAGCAACACAAACGTAAGTTACTTACATTTAACTCTCTATAAGTGAAACTCACACTCTAATGTCTACTCTAGGGTGTCGTTCCTTATAAATTTGTACTACTTACGAAGCATGTATCTGATACCATCTGTAATGCCCCGAATTCCAACTAAGACCGAATTCGAAGTTCCACAAGATCTTTACACTTCACTTCGTACAATTTTATAAGGAAATTTGAACAATTTATAATGCAACAGAGTCCTTTACATTTATTTACATAGCGGAAGATAGAATGAAGTACAATAATGAAAAATTATACAATTGCAACATCTTTAACATTTAAATAAATCAACAGCAGCATATCAACTTTATATCTTCATGAAAAATCCATCTCATGCATATAAAACTGTGGGCACGTCAGTTGCTTATAACCGACGAAAATGTTATACACGGCCATCCTCTCTACGCCGAAATTATAACGATCTTAATACTTTAACAAACCATAAATTGAATGCAAATAAAGTGTTAAATGTGACTACTCTAAACATGTAAGTGTATGCAATGCCTTAATGCCTAATGCAGATATTTTATACTAAGATGACACTAATGCATACTTGTTCGGATTCTATGCATCCCATACTACATAGGTCCGAGGGAAAGCACCTACGTACTCCACATTAAAAGGGTTCGATCCCTTGCATTGACAACTACCCAGTAATAAAGCAATGTTTGGACATTCAACGAGTATAGATCCCAGTCCCGGAGTACACCGCCCGACTGTTATACAGACTCCTCGTTGTGCGAACACCCCGCAAGTTCCCCTCTAGCCCCGGTAAACATATATACACTGGAGTACGGAAAACTATCCACCCGACTACGCATAGTCCCGGATTTAAAATAAAAGCTCGTCTCCATCGAAGCAACATCAGTCTCGGAGTACACCGTCCGACTAGGTCTATAGTCCCGAAGTACATCGCCCGACTATATAGAGTGCCCCACTTACATTTGCCCAGGTTTACTATATCTTCTCTTAGTGCCTAGTTCTTAAGTTCAAGACATGAATAAATTATCATACCTAGAGTTAGTTTTACCCCCTACCGGACTTAATCACAAATACCGAGATAGCTCCATTGCCATATCTCAAAAATATAACTCAAATCTTTTATTTCAACAATACAGGTACCCGAGGTCTCACTAAACTCTAGATCACAACCTTTCATGTACAAGAATCCACGGGTACTCATACCCTTCAATAATCATGAATTTAACTCAATGTATTCTTATCTTTAACTTATTCACAATTTAATCAATGTCTTATCTTAGCATTGCCCATGATTCATTTATTCACAATCTTTCAAAAGCAATCATTCTTTACATGAACTCATAATAGATTTTAATCTCATTAACAACTTAATCACATCAAGTATTCCTTACTCAACATAAGTATATGATGTTAACAAGAGAAATCCATAACATGGCAAATATTTTTCTCTTAAGTCATATTCTCAATTAAATAATTTTGAAGTCAAAACACATTTTCTATCTTAACTTCTCTTTTTATTTCTCAAAATATACATGAAGATTTCTAAAACTATTTTAAATAAATTCCTTATCATTTTATAGGAATATTATATATTTTTCCCAAATTTAATTCACATTAAAAACCCCTTAAACTTATTAAAAACATAAAAAAATCAAAATAAGCTCACTGGGTTTCGAACCCAAGCCCAACCGCACCACACAGTGAGCGCCCAAGGTCCACACCGAAAGCCACTAAGTCCAAGTTGACTTGGTGTTATAAAGCCATACTGAAATCCCCATATACTTACTCTCTGGTTACGAATTTAATTAAACAAAATTAAAAGTGTCTAACAAGTTTTGAAACCAGGACCTCCCGCATGCTACAGTGACTTATGGTGCACTGGCTAGCCAATAAATCCAAGTGTGATTACTGATTAGGAATTACATTAGTGTGGTTTTGTACATACTGTTCTGAAATTAGTTATTTTTCACAAAACTCGTTTATTCAATCGATCCAATCTTTTAGTATACTGAAATAGCTTTTTCCTTGACTGAGATTAATTTTAAAACAGTAGCCAATAAATTTCTAATCCATTTTACAAACATATCTTTTTTTTTCAAATAGTTTTTCTCTTAATTTCACACATAAATTTGCATTTTTCTCAAAACTTGAAATTAAGAATTGTATTCATTATAACTAGTTCATGCACTTATTTATACTAATTAAAATTTAGTAATAGAACCAACCATGCCTCTTAATTGTCCATGAGGATCTCAAAACTCTTTTATACAAAAATTATAATTTTAACATAACATGGCAATATGCATAAACTAACACATTTCATGGCAACAATTTAATTTGTTTTACTTTGTTTCCTCTTTCTAATCATCATGGTATCTAGGCATATATTGAATACAACATTACTTCTATAATTTTCATACAATTATATATTTTGTAAATTAACATGCATATTTGTTCATGGCAAATACTTGTTGTATCTTTTTCTCATTCCTACTAACATGATGACAATTAGTTCCTTAATCATAACAAAATTTCTACAATTCATAGCACATATAATAGCATCAATTTGTCCAACATTTATCACATCAAATTTATCTATACTACTCATTTAACATATTAGCATGCATATTCCTACATTTAGAAAGCACAAGACCACCCACCTCTAATGAAGAATTTGCAACAAGGATGATTAGACACAACTCTTAGGTCCAACAAGCAACACCTAGTCATTCTCCTCCTAGCAAGAGCACCCTAAAAAGCCTCCAATGCAACAAGAACACTCTCTAACTCTCTCTCTTTTTTCCTCTCTTGATTTGTTTAGTTTTTTGGTGTGAAAAGAGAAGAAAAACAAGGGGTGTATTTATAGGACAAAAGAAGGGCTAAAATGCAAATTTCCCCCACTTAATAATTACCCACTCACCTTTTCACCTCCCCACTTCTCCACCTCTTCACTACCCTAACCCCCAACCTTTCCTATCCCAAACCGGCCACTCTTTCTCATAGAACATGTGCACATGTGCACTAGTGCACACACACACACACAAATAAATAGAAATCCTATAATTCTAATATGTGTATTAAAATTTGTTACATGTCATGTGTGAGTCCATGCACAACTAAAAATAGATTTAATTAATTAGCTTGTCTTATGGGCTTGCTTTTAATTAATTTGATTAATTAGTCTAGTGGGCTAGAATCTATTTTTAGGTCCATGGGTTTAAAGAAAGGCTAAATAAAAGACTTATGCATGCTAAAATAGTAAAAGAGGGTAAGAAAAATGATGATGGAAGAATTAGCACGTGCATCTTACGTGCAAAAATTGAAAAATGCATTTTTAATTAAAATAAAAATATGGGATGTTACAGTATGGCTCGCAAGGCCGGGGTCAAATGTGTCAAGATATTTAGCGACTCGCAGCTGGTGGTGAACTAGGTATCAGGGGAATACGAAGCGCGAGACGGTCGCATGGCCAAGTACTTGGCCAAAGTCAAGGAACTGATGGTCTCTCTCGAGGATGCATAGCTCTAGCGAATAGAAGTTCCTCTTCCCTCCAAGGGCTCGAACAAATTGTCTTAATCGAAGTTCTCCTGAGGCCCAGCATCGAGGAAGAAGATCCCGAGCCAATGGAGACGCTTCCCTTACAACTCGGGGAGAATTGGATGAGGCTTCTGCTCGAGTTCCTTGAATATGGGATCCTTCCCTTAGACCCTAAAGAGGCTCAAAAGATCCGAACCAGAGCCGAGCGGTACACACTCATCGAGGGAGTCATGTACAAACGCTCCTACATTCAAGTAGATGGCAGACTCTACTCGAGATGTCTCTCCCCCGAGGAAACCCAGTATGCTTTGAAAGAAGTCCATGAAGGGATGTGTGGCGCTCACTTAGGAGCAAGGTCCCTCGCCCGCAAAATCATGAATTATGGATACATCTGGCCCACTCTCCTTCGCGATGCTGAACAACACGTTCGCCAATGCGGCCTTTATGCAAAAATTCTCAATAATCCGCCGCTTACCTTAAGCCCATCTCTCCTCTCTATCCAGTCCAACCCATTTTGCAATGTGGAGAATGGACCTGCTCGAGCCTTTCCCTCCAGCACCGGGCCAGCTAAAGTTCCTTGTTGTGGCGATCGACTATTTTTCTAAATGGATCGAAGTAGAGCCCCTACCGACGATCACGGAGAATAGAGTGCAGCGCTTCTTTTGGAAAAACGTTGTCTGCAGATTCGGTGTTCCTCGAATCTTGGTAATGGACAATGGGACCCACCTCATGGGAGCAACCTTCTGCATTTTTTGTACAGATCTGGGCATTCAGAACCAATTCTCCTCGGTATCCCACCCACAGTCTAATGGTCAGACAGAGAACACCAATCGAAAAATTCTCTCCGGCCTAAAAAAGAGACTGAGCATGTCTGCTAAGGGTTTATACGTAGAGCAGCTCCCCAACGTGCTCTGGAGTTATCGCACTACAAAAAGGATCCCCATGGGAGAATCTCCTTTCAACCTCAATTACGGCTCTGAAGCCGTTATCCCACTTGAAGTCGGTCTACCTTCCCCCCGCTTGATCGCCTACAACGAAGAGCAAAATGCGAACGAGCTTCGCGGTAACTTGGACCTCATCGATGAGATCCGTGAAAGATCCTCCATTTGGCAAGAAACCTATCGACATAGGATCGAGCAGTCCTCCAACAAGAGAGTCCGCCATACTAATCTCAAAGAAAGAGATTTAGTGTTCTGGAAGCTATCAATTTCTTTTCCAAGCAAGAAAGACAAGCTAGCACCTAACTGGGAAGGACCATACAGGATCTCCAAAGTTGTCCGGCCTGGCGCTTATCAACTTGAAGACCCGGGGGGGAGAGAGTGCCAAGGACATAGAATGCGGAGCACCTATTGAAGTACCAAGAGGATGTTAAAACACCGCTCCAAGCAACTTCTAGCTAGCTCTACAGCATTTCCTTTCTTATTTAGTCTGTTTTTGAAAATGTAAAAATAGCTTGCAACTCAGAAGCAGCCCCTTAGTTGTTTTTTTAAATAAAAAGTGGTCCTCTCTCTCAGAAAAATTATTGTCTTAATGTTCTTTCACCGAGCACAAACTTTCTCAAACGACAAGTTCGGAGTCCAACACTTGGTTCGATGCCGCTTTTGCTACTTGTGAACGAGCAAGTACAAAGTAGCTCACCATTCGGAATTGCTCCTACAACTGTTGATACTCTCTAAACGACAAGTTAGAGTCCAACACTTGGTTCGGTGCCACTTTTGCTACTTGCGAACGAGCAAGTACAAAGTAGCTCACCATTCAGAATTGCTCCTACAACTGCTGATACTCTCTAAACGACAAGTTTGGAGTCCAACACTTGGTTCGATGCTGCTTTTGTTACTTGCGAACGAGCAAGTACAAAATAGCTCACCATTCGGTATTTCTCCTACAACTGCTGATACTCTCTAAACGACAAGTTCGGAGTCTAACACTTGGTTCGATGCCGCTTTTGCTACTTGCGAACGAGAAAGTACAAAGTAGCTCACCATTCAGAATTTCTCCTACAATTGTTGATACTCTCTAAACGACAAGTTCGGAGTCCAACACTTGGTTCGATTCCGCTTTAGCTACTTATGAATGAGCGAGTACAAAGTAGCTCACCATTCGGAATTGCTCCTACAACTGTTGATACTGTTTCAAACATTAGCGAAGCACAAACTCTTACATGACACATGAAAAATGGGTATATTATTTCATCAAAATTGGAGATACAAGTCTAATTATAGACCAAAAATTCATACAAGATGTTGGATCCTGTATGCAAGGCAAATAACCCTAGGGGGGGTGAATAATGTTGTTTAAATAACTTAGTAAATTAAAGTTAACACAACTGTTAAGTCGACTGTACACGAGAGACCAGTCGACTGTAACGTCATATAAAAGAGAGTAAATCAAATGAAGAACAACGAGTCTGTTAAGTTGACTTAAGGAGAGAATTAGTCGACTGGACAGACATGATTTACAAAGAAATGCAGCGAAAATAAAATTGCAAGTTAGAGAGTTCAAACTACATAGAATCAACAATGCTAACACCACGATATATCCTAATTCGGTCCCCCCAACCTACATCCAGTCCCCAAGCAATCCACATGAGATTTTCCACTATTCTTGAAAAGGTACAAGAATACTCTACGACCTTTAACAACAACTATGTCAAATTCGTAAACCACTCTCACCACTAGAGAGAGAAAGATCTCACTCTACAACCTAGAGTGACACTGACTCTACACAAAGAGTCCTTCTCTCCAACCGAGAGAACCACTCTCACAACCCGAGAGTGAAGAACAAAAATGAAGATTACAACAACCTAAAGCCTTGTTTTTTAGTGCTTTTTGTTTAGAGGCTTAAGGTCACCTTCTAACTTCAGTCTAGAACGTAATCTTTGTTATACAAGACTGAAATTAGAGAACCAAGTCTAATGAATGAGAAACTTTGAAAACTTGGGTTCTTTTTCACAAAAATAAGAAGATACTTGATAATTAATTGTAGGAACCTTTTCCAAGTTGATTCTACGCTCTATTTATAGAGTGATAATCTCCAAGACGTTGGAAAACAGTTCCACAACTGCCATAAAACGGCTGTAAAGTTTTGAATTTGAAAAACAAATTTTAAACTTCAGAAAACTGTCAAAACTGCTTGAACAGTTGACTGGGTTGCCATAGTAAGTCGACTGGTACTTGACAGCTGAACTTATACAAGCTTCATTTTGACATTTTGATTTTAGTAAACTTTATTTTCATGCTTAGGGGATGTGTGAGTGTGTGTGGCAAGGCTTTTAGAAAGATTTATAAGACACAAATATTACAAAGAAGTTACAAGGCACTTGTTCTTTTAGCTAATCACTTTTGAAGCTCTGAGAAATCTTTGTCTTGAATCTTGAGTCTTGAAAACGTTCTTGTCTTCGTGGCTTGATCTAGTGCATTTGAAAGCTTCATCATTGTACTGTGGCCTTGAACGCTTTAGTACACACTGTAAGAGATATGTAAGATAGAAAAATTGTGTAATGTATTGTAGTCATCAAAACCAAGAATCTACATTCTCCCCCTTTTTGATGATAACAACACAATAACTTAAATATTATATAATAAGAATTTACACAACATGATGCTCACACATAATTGTAAAAGATGTACAATTTTGAACAAGCTCCCCCTGAATAAAGTACAACATGCACACAACTATAAATAAGATGCATAGGTACATAAGATATTTCTCACCCTTTGTCATCAACAAAAAGAAAGCAGAAAAGAAAAACCACACCACAGATAAAAACCATAGCATAAAGAGAGAAAGTTATACGTGAATATCCAAAGAGAGTGTGCATAAGACAAAGTACAAAATCATAAAACATAATTCAAAAGTACAAAAATCAACTCGGAAAGAAAGATCAATCTTCATTGTCATCTTGATCATCACTGTTTGAGGCAGGGGTAGATTGAGGAATTTGCTTAGCAAACATTTGGGTGAGGTTAGCAATACTAGCCTCAAGAGAGTCCTGTCGACCCAAGATGAGATCCTGACGATCCATGAGATAGTTGACGGAAGTATAAAGACTATCAGGATTGGAGAAACTAGCTCTAGGTTGAGGACCAGAAGACGAACTGCATGCAGACGAACGATGTGGAATAGAAGTAGCTAAAGGGGTAAGAGGAGTATTTCTTTGAAGGAAAGTAGGAGGTGAATGAAGTATTTTCATACGGGCTAGATTCACACGATCAAATGATTCATAACGATTCACAACACTAGACTCAGAATCGAGGTCAATCTGATAGTGATTAAAAATATGAGTGAGAAGTGCACCATAAGGTAGAAACAAAGTGTGAGCCTTATGGATACGACTAAAGATTACTCGACTCCAATTGATTTGAATGTTCCCAAAGATAGCATACACCGCCTGTTGTAATTCAAAAAAAATGATCGTAACTTCCCGTTTTAGGGATAATATTGTACGACAAATTCGTGCAACTAGTTTAGCAAGCGGGGTAATAGATTTATTGGTCATTGGAGGACCACGATTGGGAAGAAAAATTTTAGACACGATAGAGTGATCATCAAGTTCAATTTCTCCTATATCCAACCCTTCATTTGGAATGTTCAGAATTTGCCCTAATTTCTGAACAGTCAATTTCATTCGGACAGTTTTCACAGATTTAGTAAAAAATCTCACTACCATCCTCAGTAGTAGCAACTTTCATATTTGTATAAAATAAATAAATTAGTTGTGGATAGTAGTAGGGTTGATTAACTAAAGATAGGAGATCAAATAACCCACATTTTTGAAACAAAAGGGCAATAAGATATCTATCTAAATCAGGGAAATTGATAAAACGACCCGGAAAAATAAGAATTTGACAAATAATGAAATATTTATCAACAAGAGAGGGATGCCTCAAATATTGAAGATAATTGTGTTGAGATTGTTCATCTTCAACATTGGAAGATCTAGTTCTTTTAGGCTTAGGCACTATTGTTGTGATATCTAGATGATCTAAACTAAATAGATAAATTAGACACAAATTAAAACCTCGCAAGTGCACGAATTGTTTGGAGAAGCGTAGTGACGAGCAAGGGTCGATCCCACAGAGATTGTAGATTCTAACTTACTAATCAATAAAAAGAAATAAGAATATTGAAGTGTCGTTCTGAAAGTCTAAGGAAATGAAAGATAAAAACATAAATAAATAGCATCACAAATTGAGTCACAAATGTCTATTAAAGTAGTTGGGTTTTGATCTCCACCAATAGTCAGTAATGCTAAGTCATATACTACATCCATTACTCATGTTTGTTCTCCTTACGGGCATGGTATCTACTCCTTAAAGTTAATGTTTCCCTAGGCCAAGAATTAGGCATGGTATCTACTCTAATTCGTTTCTTCCCTTAAGTATTTAGCATGGTATCTACTAAGTTGCACTCAAAGAAAGCATAGGAACAATGGAAACGAACAAACACTTGAAGTTCTAGAAATTGGTATCAGATCTAGATCCCTCAAGTTGATTAAACCAAGAACCCCTAAAGATTCCCTTGTTACAAGAGATGAACACGAGATACGGGTCGTCTCAATATGCTCATTTAACAGATTCAGATCTATACTACACAGACTTGATAAACTCAGGTTCTATAATGCAGTCGACTTACTGTCACATCAGTCGACTGCTCTTCAGAAACATCTGAACAAGTTTGAGCATTATAATCCATACCAATACTCTCAGGTTTAATCAATAAATAATAGAGTAGCATTTAGAAAAATATAAGCATTACATGACTACGGTTTCAATCTACCCAACTATGAAAGTTAGTTTCACATAATACAACCTTTATTGATTAATATAATAGAGTTCATGACTACAATAGAGATAAAAACTAAAGAGAAAGAACAGAAGAACGCTGATTTGTATGATGTTGCACTTCAGCCCAATCAGCAGTCGACTTGTTCTCCTCCTTTGATGCTTGCTGTCGATGGCCTTCCTGGCCGCTCTTGAGATAGTCCGAGAGATAGATCCTCCTTTGTCGCTTCTTTCTTGGTTGGTATTTATAGAAAAAGAGAAGAGAATTAGGGTTTGCCACTTTTTGCAGAGAAGTCCTCTTCTTTTGTTTATTTTTTTCCTTATTTTGATCTGCGTTTTTATATCTTTCTTTTTTCTTCTTTTCTTCCTTATCTGTTCACCACGTGCTCTTGCTTTGATTGTTGGAGAAGTTGTTATTCGCAGAAAACACCTGGGTTTGGATAACTTAATTTTGATTCGGAATTGGATGAAGATGCATCTGTTCTTATCTTCTGACTCGCCGCATACCAGTCGACTGGTGTTGGATGTAAGTTGACTGTGTCGAGACATCTGGAGATTCATAATTAATCAGTCCAGTCGACTGTCTTCGAGGACCAGTCGACTGTACTGAGCAGCTTCTTCTCTTTTCTTCTTTTCTGTTCAGTCGACTGTTTAAAGAACCAGTCGACTTATACTCTGTAGTTTCTGTGTATCATCCTCAAAGTCCTGAATCTGCTTCGTTTGCTGTTTTAGGCTGTTTCCTATGGAAAAAGAGAAAAGAAGCGTAAATACCACATATAATGCATTTAAATGTCTAATTGCCTTAAGATTATTGCTCCTAAAAGTGAATAATATTTGGTTCATCAAATACCCCCAAACTTAGCTTTTGCTTGTCCTCAAGCAAACTAAAATTAAGAACAAGGGGAAAATAAAAGTACTCAACCCTTCGCACCAAGAATTCTCATTATGCAAGCATCAAAATTTTGCAATTAAAATTATAAACAATTTTCAAATAAAGTAAAAACAAGCATGCCCACTTTCTCTAGTGCTATTGTCTATTCATAACTCCAAACTCAACCACACTTGTCATGCAATTAATTATAGTTATAGTATGTAACACTCCATCTGCGATTATCCCTTTTCTCTACTACAAACCGAGTAGCAAACTAGAGTTTTTTTTTTTTTTTTTAATAGTCTCTTCTTGAAGTCGTCACTTGCCTTTTGACGCGAGTGCAAGACATTTGTGATGACTCCACCCGGTTACTCAACAAGTCACAAACTTTAAGTGCTTTGCATACTCATATTTCAAGTTGCTGTTTGACGTAAAGGTAAACATTGGTGATGAATACCCCTAGTTACTAAGCACTCAAAACATTGGAGTAGATTAACTTTATTTAAATATATATATATATATATATATATATATATATATATATATATATTTTACTCTATTTACTTAAACTCTGTTTAGGACTAGATCAAAGGGAATAATCACTAGAAAAAGCATCACATTTTTTTTTTAATCGCATGACTCATATAATTTTGTAAGGAATTATGAAACTCAACAATCCTAAAGTAAATAAGTATACTTCCTCTTACTTTATAAGAAATTGTTTATCCTAAAACAAAAAATCAAAAGACTCCAAATGACTAAATACCCCCAAACTTAGATGGAACATTGTCCTCAATGTTCGAAAGAAAAATTTAAAAAATAGGCATGTGTCACCATCTAGTAAAAAGGAAAGAAAATAAAGTAAATAAATAAATAAATAAATAGAGAGTGTAAGTACTCCCCTGAAAAATTGGGTTGCCTCCCAATAAGCGCTGTGTTTCTTGTCTTCAGCTAGACTGGATGAGTTTATGCAATATATTGAATGGCTTGTGGCTCAAAACTCATCTTATTATAAGGTTTCCCCCTATGCCCATTCACCTTGAACGTTTGATTTTTTCTTAAACGCTCTATGTGGGGAAACCTCTGCAACAATGTCTGGACCGTACCATCTTGACATAAGTCTGTCTGCAAGGGTCCACCTTAGTGCACCTTTGTGATTTTGCAAGACTCCCTGCAGCCATGCTTCTTTATGCATGCTTAATTTTTCAGTAGCTGTCACAGGTAATGTCTGGTTTTCCCCCAAATATTCATATAGTGGCTTCAGCTCCTCTGGTGTCCTGGTAGCAGTCGACTTATTCCATTCACCAGTCGACTTGTCCTGTTCATCAGTCGACTTATCCTGGAAAACACAAGTGTTATTAGATACCAACTTTTCAAATGCAGGTGCAAGCTTACCTGAATATGACTCTGGAGTTTCAAGGTGATGTACTGTCTCTGCAATCCTCCGATCATCATATTCCTGTTCAACATGAGATAATGTTAGAGGGTGTGTAATTGTTTCTTGTAATGGATCAACACTATGTTCCTGAAATGTTTGGTCATAAATTTCCTGAACCACATCAATATTATAACATTCATGTTCATCGTGTGAAAATTGTGGTGCATCAAACTTTTTAAACTCAATCTCTTCCTCTAGTGTCGTCCTTGATTGGAGCTGTTCTTGTCCTCTAAGGTTAGGTATGGTTTGTGATGGGAATTCTCCTGCCTTTCTTTCACTTAACTCCGTAGCAATTTGACCAATTTGAAATTTCAATTTTTGAATGGCCTGTCCTTGTTGATTGCTTGTTTGCTGTTGCTGTTGGAGTAGTTGAAGAATTGTGGTTTCGAAATCCAACTTTTTCTTTTCTTGTTCTGGCCTATCATACCCATTCCCACCCTGGAATTGCTGCGTATGCCCTGGTGCGAATTGATTGCCTTGATGGTTTTGCCACCCTGGGTTGTACGTGTTTGAAAAAAAATTGTTCTGGGGCGGGTACATTCCCTGTTCTTCGTAGTTTGTGTGCTCCTGATCTGCGAAAGAAAACATGGGACATGAATTAGTTGTATGATTAGAATGAAAACAAATTGCACACATTTCTGTTGGTTGGCCTTTTATGCCACCCATCGTTGAATTCACAAGCATATCAATCTTTTTGTTCATGGTTTCCATTTCTAATTGCATGTTATTATTATGAGAAATTTCATATACTCCCTGTTTTTTCGAAAGACCCCTCCGTGTGGAGAATTGTTGTGAGTTCTCGCTGAGTTCTTCAAATAGTTCTATGGCCTCCTCAGCACTCTTCCTCATCAACATTCCATTGCAACCTGCATCTACAATTGCTTTGTTAGCGTCATTTAAACCCTCATAAAATGCTTGTACCTGATCATCCTTAGGTATGTTGTGCGTAGGACACTTGAAAAGCTTGTTCTTAAAGTCCTTCCATGCCTCGAAGAACAAATCGTCATCTTTTTGTTGGAAGAGTAGAATCTCCCTTTTTAGTTGTCTGGTTTTCTGGGCTGGAAAGAACTCCTTCAAGAATTTTGTTGCCAATTGCTCCCATGATTGAATTGATCCTGGTTCCAAAGAATTATACCACAACTTAGCATTAAGTTTTAAAGAAAAAGGAAACAAGATTAACCTGATTTGTTCAGGGGTAAGCCCTTGGACGCTTTGTGTCCTGCAAAGATCAAAGAAGTCTTGTAGATGTAGATGCGGGTCTTCGTCTATTCTGCCAAAGAAGTGGGGAACCATGCTAAGTAACTGAGGAGATAGATGCATATTTCCTGTGACATTAGGTTGATATGCAATGCAGGAAGGGTTCTCAATATTCGTTGGAGTGAATTTGTCTTGCATTGGTACTCGATTTGATACTTCCACCCCCATTGTTGCTTTTGGAAAAATCATCTGTACAGTCGACTTATCCTTGGGGACAGTCGACTGGTCTGACCCTGTTTGTGCAGAAAATAAACTAAAAGAAAAGGTTTAGAAAAGACAAAGAAGAAATAAAATAAAATAAACAGAAAAAGATTTTACTGATTTGTAAGTTAAAATACTAAACAATCCCCGGCAACGGCGCCAAAAACTTGTTGTGATATCTAGATGATCTAAACTAAATAGATAAACTAGACACAAATTAAAACCTCGCAAGTGCACGAATCATTTGGAGAAGCGTAGTGACGAGCAAGGGTCGATCCCACAGAGATTGTAGATTCTAACTTACTAATCAATAAAAAGAAATAAGAATATTGAAGTGTCGTTCTGAAAGTCTAAGGAAATGAAAGATAAAAACATAAATAAATAGCATCACAAATTGAGTCACAAATGTCTATTAAAGTAGTTGGGTTTTGATCTCCACCAATAGTCAGTAATGCTAAGTCATATACTACATCCATTACTCATGTTTGTTCTCCTTAAGGGCATGGTATCTACTCCTTAAAGTTAATGTTTCCCTAGGCCAAGAATTAGGTATGGTATCTACTCTAATTCGTTTCTTCCCTTAAGTATTTAGCATGGTATCTACTAAGTTGCACTCAAAGAAAGCATAGGAACAATGGAAACGAACAAACACTTGAAGTTCTAGAAATTGGTATCAGATCTAGATCCCTCAAGTTGATTAAACCAAGAACCCCTAAAGATTCCCTTGTTACAAGAGATGAACACGAGATACGGGTCGTCTCAATATGCTCATTTAACAGATTCAGATCTATACTACACAGACTTGATAAACTCAGGTTCTATAATGCAGTCGACTTACTGTCACATCAGTCGACTGCTCTTCAGAAACATCTGAACAAGTTTGAGCATTATAAATCCATACCAATACTCTCAGGTTTAATCAATAAATAATAGAGTAGCATTTAGAAAAATATAAGCATTACATGACTACGGTTTCAATCTACCCAACTATGAAAGTTAGTTGCACATAATACAACCTTTATTGATTAATATAATAGAGTTCATGACTACAATAGAGATAAAAACTAAAGAGAAAGAATAGAAGAACGCTGATTTGTATGATGTTGCACTTCAGCCCAATCAGCAGTCGACTTGTTCTCCTCCTTTGATGCTTGCTGTCGATGGCCTTCCTGGCCGCTCTTGAGATAGTCCGAGAGATAGATCCTCCCTTGCCGCTTCTTTCTTGGTTGGTATTTATAGAACAAGAGAAGAGAATTAGGGTTTGCCACTTTTTGCAGAGAAGTCCTCTTCTTTTATTTATTTCTTTCCTTATTTTGATCTGCGTTTTTATATCTTTCTCTTTTCTTCTTTTCTTCCTTATCTGTTCACCACGTGCTCTTGCTTTGATTGTTGGAGAAGTTGTTATTCGCAGAAAACACCTGGGTTTGGATAACTTAATTTTGATTCGGAATTGGATGAAGATGCATCTGTTCTTATCTTCTGACTCGCCGCATACCAGTCGACTGGTGTTGGATGTAAGTCGACTGTGTCGAGACATTTGGAGATTCATAATTAATCAGTCCAGTCGACTGTCTTCGAGGACCAGTCGACTGTACTGAGCAGCTTCTTCTCTTTTCTTCTTTTCTGTTCAGTCGACTGTTTGAAGAACCAGTCGACTTATACTCTGTAGTTTCTGTGTATCATCCTCAAAGTCCTGAATCTGCTTCGTTTGCTGTTTTAGGCTGTTTCCTATGGAAAAAGAGAAAAGAAGCGTAAATACCACATATAGAGCATTTAAATATCTAATTGCCTTAAGATTATTGCTCCTAAAAGTGAATAATATTTGGTTCATCAACTATGAAAACTTAGAACACTTTAAAAGAGAGGAGAAAGAGAGGATTACCAGAACCAAAGAATGACAAAAAAAAACAAGACTCCAAAGAGGAGAACTTCTGAATCGACAATCAGAGGAGCAAATCGCAACTGAGAGCAAGCGAAATCCAAAAGCAGCAAACTCAGAGAAGCCCAAAGCAGTAGCCGACTTGAGTTTAGAAGAGGAAAGGTAAAAGTGAAATGAGGCAGTGAAGAAGACTAGGGTTTTTACTTGCTATGGAGGGCTGCGATTCCAAGAGAAATAGAATACAGGGTTTAGATGAGAAGAGGGTAAAAGAAAGATCGGATCAGATCTTAAAAGAGAAACCTCAACCTATGATGATTCAGAATAAAAACAAAAATATAGTCGCGACAGTCGACTGAGTTGGAGAGTAGTCGACTAAGTCGAGAGAAAAATAAAACCAAACACTTAATAGTTTAATAAAGGTATCATCAGTCGACTTGAGAAATCAATACAGTCGACTTGTCAAGAAAAAAAAAATAGAGACAAAACACAACACAAAAATGCTGGATAAGTCGATTGAAACATAAATATAAGTCAACTTAAAGACGAAAAGTTTTAGAAAGTATCATGATATGAGCAAATTCCTAGTTCTCTTCTAAATTTGATAAAAATATCTGGTAAAGATATCTGCTATTTGTTTATCAGTTGAAATAAAATCCAATAAAATATCTACTTTTAAGACATGGTCACGTAGAAAATGATGTCGAACATTAATATGTTTCGTAGGTGAATGTTGAACTGGATTTTTAGATAAATTAATGGCACTGGTATTGTCACACATTGTAGAGGGTTTTGAAAAAGAAATACCATAATCTAATAGAGTTTGTTTCATCCACAAAATTTGAGCACAAGCCAAACTTGCAGCAATATATTCAGCCTCTGTGGTAGATAGAGATACCGAATTTTGTATTTACTGCACCAAGATACTAGGGAATGTCCCAAAAAATGACGAGTTCCACTAGTACTTTTGCGGTCAGTTTTACTTCCAGCAAAATCAACATCACTATACGACAATAGCTGAAAATTATTGGTGCGTGGATAAAATAAACCATATTCAAATGTGCCTTTAATATATCTTAAAATTCGTTTCACTGCTTTTAAATGAGATTCTTTTGAATCAGACTGATATCTAGCACACAAACATACGCTAAACATAATATCCGGTCTACTAGCAGTTATATATAAGAGTGAGCCACTCATACCTGGATAGAGCTTTTGATCGACACTCTTACCTAATTCATCTTTGTCAAGTGTAGTAGTAGTAGCCATAGGTGTGGTGTTACTACTAGTGCCATCCATGCTAAATCGTTTGAGTAATTCCTTAGCATATTTTTCTTGATTAATAAATATGCCATTTTGAGACTGTTTTATTTGTAGTCCAAGGAAATAATTGAGTTCACCCATGTGACTCATCTCAAACTCATTTTTCATGGTAATAGCAAACTCTTGACAGAGATTACTGTTACTTGATCCAAAAATTATGTCATCTACGTAAATTTGTATGATTAATATGTCTGTTTTTATTTTCTTAATAAACAATGTAGTATCTACTTTACCAATTTCAAAACCTGTTTTTAAAAGAAAAGTTTTTAAATGATCATACCAAGCACGAGGTGCTTGTTTAAGACCATATAAAGCTTTTTTTCAATTTAAAAACATGGTTTGTGAATTGTTCATGTTCGAAACCAGGTGGTTGCTTAACATAAACATCTTCCTTAATGAAACCATTTAAGAAAGCACTTTTAACATCTATTTGGAAAAGTGTGAAATTCATAAAACACGCAAAAGATAACAAAATTCTAATTGATTCTAGTCTAGCAACAGGAGCATATGTTTCATCAAAATCAATTCCTTTTTCTTGATTATATCCTTGGGCAACTAATCTAGCCTTATTCCCTACAACTTGTCTTGATTCATCTAACTTATTTTTAAATACCCATTGGTACCAATAATAGTATGATCAGGAGATTGTGGAACTAAATCTCATACATCATTTCTTACAAATTGGTTAAGTTTATCTTGCATAGCATTCAACCAAAATTTATTCTCACATGCTTCTTTAATATTTTTCAGTTCAAAATCCGATAAGAAGGCAGTATGAGAAATCATATTGAAGTGTGATCTTGTTTGAATGCCGTGTGAGATGTCACCAAAAATTAAGTCATGAGGATGATCTCGAACTTCAACAAATGACTTTGGTAACGTTGAAGTTATCTCTACAGGATCAGTTGACTTAATAAACCAATCAGCCAACTGATTCAACACATCAGTCGACTTATCTAGGGTAGTTTGCTCAAGTGATTTAACAATGTTATGATGAGTCAATTTCATCATCTTCAATAACATTAGATGAAAGTAAAAAATTCATCAAATGAAACATGCATAGATTCTTCAATAATCAAAGATGACTTATTGAAAATTCTATATGCCTTACTCCTATTTGAGTATCCAATGAAAATACCTTTATTAGATCTAACATCAAATTTATCTAAATTATCTTTTGTATTTAATATGAAACACTTATAACCAAATACTTTAAAATAAGATACTCTAGGAATTCGTTCATAGAATAATTCAAAACAAGTCTTCTTAAGCTCTGGCCTTATTAATATTCGATTTAAAACATAGCATGCTGTAGAAACAGCTTCAGCCCAAAAGTATTTAGGCAAATTACTTTCAACAAGCATGGTACGTGCACATTCTTGCAATGTCCTATTCTTTCTTTCAACCACTCCATTTTGTGTTGAAGCTCTAGGAAACGCAAAAGTATGTGTTATACCATTCTTGTTGCAATATTCTGAAAACGTTTCATTTTCAAATTCTCCACCATGATCACTTCTAATAGTGACTATGGTTAGAGATTTTTGATTTTGAATACGTTTGCAGAAATTTGCAAATTTTTCAAAAGCTTCATTTTTATGTTTTAAAAAGAATACCCATGTAATTCTTGAAAAATCATCTACTAAAACAAATACATATCTACTTTTAATAAAGGAAGCGACTCTAGTAGGACTAAATAAATCCATATGGATCAATTCGAGAGGCCTACTAGTAGAAATCATTTCCTTTGTTTTAAAAGTAGACTTTACTTGTTTTCCTAGTTGACATGCATCACACATATTATCTTTCTTAAAAGATAATTTTGGCAGTCCTTTAACTAGGTTATTTTTAGATAGTTTAGCAATGTTTTTCATATTTACATGTCCAAATCTCTTATGTCAAAGTCAAGAATTGTTGTTAGAAGCAACTAAACAAAAATCATTTGAAAACTCATTTGTTTTAAACATAGTTCATATATATTATTCTTTCTAAAACCTTGAAAGATTACATTTTTCATAGATGAATCATAAATCACGCATGCATCTTTTTCAAACACTATCTTATAATCCTTATCGCATAATTGACTAATACTTAACAAATTATGCTTTAAACCACTAACTAGGAATACATTTTCAATAATAAGAGTAGTATTCTTACCGACCATGCCTATTCCGATGACTTTTCCTTTGTTATTGTCACCAAATGTAACGGTTCCTCCATCTATCTCTTGTATGGTAGAGAGCAAGTTTGCATGACCAGTCATGTGTTTAGAACATCCACTATCAAGTATCCATCGTTCCCTTTTAGGTACCTCCAAAATCTTATTTGTGAATATGGTACCCTTTTCATTGGGTCCGAAAGAAATTAGTGTTTGGGAAACCAAACCCAAAGTGAGTTTGATTTACCACCATATACAGGCTTATAATTAACAGAATTAGAAACATTATGAATAAAGGAATTTATATAAGAAACCATATCATTAAGACTCATGTTGACTGGAACCCAAATATTCTTGCACTGTCCAGTCGACTTTGTTGTACCCATCAGTCGACTATTTTGTTATGGCAATCGACTGGGAGGTGAAACTAGTCGACTTATATGAGGTTGTTGTCTTTTGAATAAGACTCCATACCTCTGGACAGACGACTGAATTGAGGGGCTAGTCGACTGGTCTTGTCGGAAAGATATCTAGTTTCATGATTAAAAAGATTTTTTTGTTTTTCAAAGAAATCATATAACTTATTCTTTACACTAGAAATAGAATAAATCTTATTATTACTAGTGTTATTAGAAGAATGACCTTTTCAAGATTTTTCTGAAAACCAAGTCCAAATCTTTTATTGGATTCAACTTGATTTTGGAGAACTTCATTTAAATTCTCTTTTCCCTTATTAAACTTAGATACATTCTTAGATATCTCTTCATAATTCTTTTTTAGAGATATAAGATATATATCCAAGTTGGAAAGACGAGAATTTAAAGACTTGTCTTCAACTTGTAAATCAAGATTTTCTTGAGAAAGAGTTTGATTAACTCTCTCTAGATTTTTCCCTTTTATTTTCTCCTTTTTTAATTCTTGAAAAACATCCTTAAAAGCTTCTAATAAATCATTAGAATCTGCACTATCACTTACATTGTTTTGATTTGCCATAAAACACACATTTGCGACTTCATTCGATTCTTCATTTTCTTCTTCCGATGATGAGTCACTATCATCCCACGTTGCTTGGTAGGCCTTCTTTTTCTTCATGTACTTGTTCTTGGTGAATTTATCCTTCTTGAAGTTAGAGACTTTCCCTTTAGATTTTGCATTCTCCAATGGATAGTCCTTCTTCATGTGACTTATCTTGCTGCACTTGAAACAAGTAGGAGGTTCGTTAGTATCCTTAAACTTAGAATTAAATTTACCTTTGCGAAGAAATTTCTTGAATTTCCTTGTGAACATGGTCATTTCTTCATCATCATCATCATCACCATCATCATCTTCTGAATCGGACATGGTCTTGAAAGCAAGAGTCTTCTTTTTGGCTTGTTACGGTTTCAAGTCCTTCTTGCGTTCCTCCAATTGTACTTCATACGCCATTAGATTTCCCACAAGATTCTCAAGCGTGAGTTGTGTTAAATCATTAGCTTCTTCAATTGCGGTGGTCTTCTTTTCCTATTCGAGGGTTAGAGCACGAAGAACCTTTCTCACCATTTCTACTTGCGTATATGTTTTGCCAAGAGCCACAAGGGAGTTTGTGATGTCGGTGAATCTTGTTATCATGTCTGATACATTTTTATTCTCCTTCATTCGGAACATCTCAAACCTGTAAATAAGAACAGAAATTTTAGATTCTTTGAACTTATTTGTACCTGCATGTGTTACCTCAAGAGTATGCCATATTTGGAATGCCGTTGTTGCGTTTGACACTCCGTTGAATTCTTCTTTGGTAAGTGTACAAAAGAGAGCATTCATCGCCTTTGCATTGTTCATGGTGTTGTTCTTCATCTCATCATTCCATTGGTCATAGGGAAGAGTAGGCACGGTATACTTCGTCTTGGTCTTGCTCCAAATCTCATAGTTGATGGATTGTAAGTAAATCTTCATTGTACATTTCTAGTAGTTGTAGTTTGTTCTACCAAAAAGAGGCAGCCTTTATGTGGATTGACCTTCATGTTATTGACTTGCATTTGAAGTAGATGTCATTGCACTTCACCAGACTCTGGTACCAAGTGTTGGATCTTGTATGCAAGGCAAATAACACTAGAGGGGAGGGGGGAATAATGTTGTTTAAAAACTTAGTAAATTAAAGTTAACACAACTGTTAAGTCGACTGTACACGAGAGACCAGTCGACTATAACGTCAAATAAAAGAGAGTAAATCAGCTGAAGAACAACAAGTCTGTTAAGTCGACTTAAGGAGAGAACCAGTTGACTGGACAGACACGATTTACAGAGAAATGCATCAAAAATAAAATTGCAACTTCAAACCACAGAGAATCAACAATGCTAACACCATGATATATCTTGGTTCGGTCCTCCCGACCTACATCCAGTCCCCAAGCACACCACTTGAGATTTTCCACTATTCTTGAAAAGATACAAGAATACTCTACGACCTTTAACAACAACTATGTCAAATCCGTAGACCTCTTTCATCACTAGAGAGAGTAAGACCTCACTCTACAACCTAGAGTGACACTGACTCTACACCAAGAGTCCTTCTCTCCAACCGAGAGGACCACTCTCACAACCCGAGAGTGAAGAACAAAAATGAAGATTACAACAACCTAAAGCCTTGTTTTTAGTGCTTTTTGTTTAGAGGCCAAAGGTCACCTTCTAAATTCAGTCTAGAACGTAATCTTTGTTATACAAGACTGAAGTTATAGAACCAAGTCTAGAGAATGAAAATCTTTGAAAACTTGAGTTCTTTTTCACAAAAATAAGAAGAGACTTGATAATTAATTGTAGGAATCTTTTCCAAGTTGATTCTACACTCTATTTATAGAGTGAGAATCTCCAAGACGTTGGGAAACAGTTCCACAACTGCCATAAAACAGCTGTAAAGTTTTGAATTTGAAAAACAAATTTTAAACTTCAGAAAACTGTCAAAACTGGTTGAACAGTCGACTGGATTTCCATAAGATTTGACTGTCGAAGCTTGAGCAAGTCTAGTCTGTTTCATACTAGAACATTCGACTGCTTACCATAGTAAGTCGACTGGTACTTGACAGCTGAACTTATACAAACTTTATTTTGGCATTTTGATTTTAGTAAACTTTATTTTCATTCTTAGGGGGTGTGTGAGTGTGTGTGACAAGGCTTTTACAAAGATTTCTAAGACACAAATATTACAAAGAAGTTACAAGACACTTGTTCTTTTAGCTAATCACTTTTGAAGCTTAGAGAAATTTTTGTCTTGAATCTTGAGTCTTGAAAACGTTCTTGTCTTTGTGGCTTGATCAAGTTCTTTTGAAAGCTTCATCATTGTATTGTGGCCTTGAACGCTTTAAGTACACACTGCAAGAGATATGTAAGATAGAACAATTGTGTACTGTGTTGTAGTCATCAAAATCAAGAATTTACACAAGAGACTACAAAATTTCACTGTAGCCCCTTCTTGGGAGTGGGATGCTCCTATTAAGTGACACCCGGGGACTGCAAGCACCGTGGTGCTCTCGCCTCGCTTTTGCAAAAGTCTCTAAACCATCTAGCCGAGTCGCGTCACCAGAGCCCAAGAGTCTCACCATCACCCCAACAGATGCCCCGCTCGAAGAGCCAGCCACTCCACTCTGTGCATCACTGGGGTTTCGCAAAAGAGGGGAGGGGGGGAGGGGGGGAACGAAGCGCTAACTCGTGAAACGATCTTCCTTGGGCGTACTCACCTCGAGGGCACAAAGTGCTTCTAACGTTGCTCCCCTCAGAAAGTCGTCACAAACGAATGTTCTTCACCTCTAGCTCGACAACCTGTTCTTTCAGTGAGTCGTCCGTCACTCTGATCTTTAAGAAGGGCAATCGGCTCGAACTGGCCCCGCGTGAAACTTCAGAGAGAGTCCATTGAAGATGCGCTGCCTCTAGACTTTTTTCGAGCACCACATTCTTCAACTCGTCCCTCTCGGATCTCGCCTCAAATAGAGAGTGATGAAGAAACTTAAGCCTAAGACCCTGGTTAGCAGCCATCGAAGGATAAGACTCCTCGCCGTTGGGGGACACCTCGCGAAATCTCTCTTCGAGCCGCCTCATCTCAACATCTCGGCGAGCCAAGGTCAACTTCACATGGCCTAACTCTCGCTTCGCTTTATAAAGCATCTCCCGAGATCGGGGGAGGCCTAACTCCATCACACCTAGCTTATGGCGGAGAGCCGATACTTCGCTACCCTAGGAAAACCAATTAAAATAATTAATTTTTTGCAAATTCAAACACTCAGGTTCCAAACAAAGCCACAAGATAGTTCTAATCTTCTTTGAGCTTCACAGCGCAACGTTAAGCCCAAAAACTTCGTTTCATTGACAAAAAAATACAATAGTGGTGGCTAGTCCGCTATAAGGCAGTACAAAAATAAAGAAAAAGGAGTGAGTACAAATAGAGTCAAAGAGCCACCTTGGGGGGCTGCTCCGCAATCATCTTCGGCACCTCCACGATCACCAACTCTGGGTTTGCCATGCCGTCCTCCTCTCCTCCTTCTTCTTCTCCTTCATCTCCTTCTTCAGCTCCCTCTACCTACTCGGCAGCTTCGCCTTCGGGAGGGATTTACTCACCTTCAAGAGGGGTATACAGGCTATACCCCATGCTATCGAAACCGGGAAAGCAAGCTACCACGTGCTTGAGGGCTCGGGCATAAGATTGCTCCACGTTTTCGCGAGCCTTCGCCTCGGCCCTGATTGCCTCTGCAGCCGCTGCCTCGACCGCTTCCCTCTCCCTTGCCTCATCCTCGGCAGCCTTCAGAGCCTTCTCCTTCTCCTGATCGTCCCTCTCCCTCTCTTTGTCGGCCCTCGCTACCTCAGCAACAGTCCGCTCATTTGCCTTCACCAAAGCCAACTCAAGAAGGCTGATCTGAGCAGTCTGAGACTCCAACAGACGCCGCTCTGCCTCATACATCTTCACGGCCTTGGCCCTTTCAGACTAATCCTTATCACATGTCGCCTTAAGCTCCTTCTTTTGCTCGGCGAACTGCTCCAAGAGGTGGCTGAAGTGGCACGTAATCTGAAGACCAAAAAAAAACTAAGGTTTGGCGTAAAACACTTGATGATTTTGAGGACCCAACAAAGATACTCACCGACATCGTCGCCCTGGCAATCTCAAAGGCATCATCTCCCACTGTCCCCACCTTCAATGAAGCTCGATCTTTCGGGGTCGGCAAGTGGCAGAGTGCCTGCATGCTCATGACGGAATTACCAAGGAAGCCTTCATGTTTCATCACCTACCAGTCGAAGACAAAGAGCCCCTTATGCTCCTCGGTGAGAATCGTCTCGGCCTCGGCGGTAAGAGGGGGCACCTCGAGCGCTAGCGCAGCCCAACAGAGAAGGCCTCGACAAAGGGGTCGGAAGGGGCAGACGGGGGAAGAGTGGCAGAGGGAGCGGTCGGAGAGGGAGATGCCAAGTTCACAATTGGGGCCCCCGCCAAGGGTCCTGTCGTTGTCCTCTTCCTTCTCTTGCTATCAACGCCCTTCCTACCGCCTACACCTCGGTCAAGCAGCATTGCTCGGAAGTCCATGTCCAGGGCCTCTGGGGAAACGAAAGCCAAAAGAGTTAGCAACAATAGAAAACTACATTAGAAATAAATATAACAAGAAAATAATTTGAAGCATACTGGGGTCGATCGGACTGAGACCCCCACTGAAGAGAACCTCCTCGGTCATATCCTTCCAACTCAAGGTCAGACGACTGAGGAGCTTCGTCACGACCAAATCCTCCTCCGGAGTCAACACTGGTTCGACCTTCGCCCACCTCGGAACATCTTCCCTCCACCTCGTTGGGAAGTTCCACAGTTTGGTACCTCGATTCAGAAAGTACTTCTCCTTCCCATTTTTGATGGAGTTCTCAATCAGTTTGATGCCCCGCCATGGCGACAAGTAATACCGGTACTCCATCTTGCTCATACGGTCGATCCGATACATGCTTTGGAGCACAACGAGCTGAGGTTTGATCCCGACTGCTTGGCATTGGAGAATAAACCTGATGACATGCCGCCACATGTTAGACATGAATTGGATCGGACTTAATCCGTACCACTGCAGTACCTCAGTCACAAAGGGCGGCACGGGAAATCAGAGACCGACATTGAGCAACTCGTACGGAAAGACGCATGTGTCGGACGAAGTCGCCGAACATGCTCGAAACCCTGGACCGGGGAGGAGAAGGGTGAACTCCGACGGATTCATGAAGATCCTCCTAATATGTAGCAGGTCCCTCTCCGTAAGAATCGAGAAAATTTCATCGACTTCGGAGTGCTCCCTCGGCTTATTCTCTTCGTATGAAGTCAACCTCCCGTATACTGCCTTGGACAGAAGGTCAATAGAATAATCCCTAACCTTCCCGAGGCTGGAAAACGTGGATGGCAGCCTACCTAGCTCACCCGCTCTCTTCACATACTCCATTATTGTCTCCATAATCATCGACCCAGTGACCTCCTTCCCCTTGTCCACCGCAGATGAAATTGCCAATGGCCACTCCCTTAGTCCGAGGTGGAAGTCTCACTCCCCGATGAAACTCTAGACATCTTGAAAAATATATAAAACAAAATATATATTTACTTTGATGTGACAGCTACGGTCGAAATAGCTCGCCGGAGAATTGAGCGCTTGGCCGCGACCGCTAGTAGAGCCACCCGAGAGCAAAAAACTAATTCTCAGAGTGAAAAGTGAATAATGAGAGAATAATGAGGGGGGGGGAGAAGACTTATAGTAAAAAAGGGGAGAGTTGCTTGGGCTTCCGAGTGCTTTAGGCCCCTACGACCCCAGTGAGGCCCATCAGAGCGCTAAATGACACAATTCGTAAAGGCGAAAACTACTGCCTTACAATTCGTGCCAGATCTTCATCAAGGGGTCCAAATCATGCCACGTAGCTCGGAATTACAATTTGAGCTACCGAGGTACCGAGCTACGAATTGGCAAAAATTACCGCCTTACAATTCATGCCAGATCTTCATCAATGGGTCCAAATCATGCCACATAGCTCGAAATTACAATCTGAGCTACTGAGGTACCGAGCTGTGAATTGGCAAAAATTATCGCCTTACAATTCGTGCCAGATCTTCATCAAGGAGTCCAAATCGTGCCACGTAACTTGGAATTACAATCCGAGCTACCGAGGTACCGAGCTGCGAATTGTCGAAAACTACTGCCACACAATTCACGCCTGATCTTGATCAACCATCCAGATCATGTCACGTAGCTCGAAATTACAAACCGAGCTCCCGAGGTACGGAGTTGCAAATTGGCGAAAACTATCAACTCATAATTCGCGCCTGGTCTTGATCAACCGCACTGATCGTGTCACGTAGCTCGAAATTACAATCCGAGCTACTGAGGTACCGGGCTGCGAATTGGCGAAAACTATCACCTCACAATTCGCGCTTGATCTTGATCAAAGGTTCAGATCGTGCCACGTAGCTCCGAATCATAATCCGAGCTACCAAGCTACCGAGCTGTGAATTGGTGAAAACTACCACCTCACCATTCACGCCTGCTCTTGATCAGCCGTCCAGATCATGCCACGTAACTCGGAATTACAATCCGAGCTGCGAATTGGCAAAAACTACTGCCTCACAATTCGCGCCCGATCTTGATCAACTGCCTAGATCTTGCCACGTAACTTGGAATTACAATCCAAGCTACCAAGCTACCAAGTTGCGAATTGGCAAAAACTAATGCCTCACAATTCGTGCTTGATCTTGATCAAGGGTCCAGATCACGCCACGTAGCTCGGAATCACAATCCGAGCTACCGAACTACTGAGCTGTGAATTAGCGAAAACTAACGCCTCATAATTTGCACATGATCTTGATCAAGGATCCAAATCGCCCCACGTAGCTTGGAATCACAATCTGAGCTACCAAGCTACCGAGCTGCAAATTGGTGAAAACTAACGTCTTACAATTCGCGCTTGATCTTGATCAAGGGTTCAGATTGCACTACGTAGCTCGAAATCACAATCCGACCTACCGAGCTACCAAGCTACCAAGTTGCGAATTGGCGAAAACTAATGCCTTACAATTCGTTCTTGATCTTGATCAAGGGTCCAGATCGCACCACATAGCTCGGAATCACAATCCGAGCTACCGAGCTGCGTATTGCTGTGCCTCCTGATGCGCACTCGAGATCCAAGCGACCAGATTGCGCCACGTCTCCGAGCCGCTGATCCACCATCAGATCACTTGGAAATTCGCGCTAACGACATGATCGCCGCTCCAGATCACGCCATGTCGATATTCGTGTGATTAATTCTTTCATTTTAATTATAATTCAGATTAATTATTTAAAAATTGCGAGAAATGATTAAAAATTCCAGAAAATTAATTAAAAAATTCTTTAAAATAATTATAAATTAGAGGAAATATTTCTGAGCTCCTAGGTAAATAATTATTAATTAGAATAATTAATTAATACTTTTTGAAAATAGATCACCACTTCGCAAAATTGAATAAAATTTTTGAAAAATGATCAAAAATTAGAAAAAATCCAAAAAATTCGGAGAATCATCTTGGGCACTTTGCAAACTCAGATTGACACTGTTACACCTCGAGCAAGATCCAAACTTCCTTAAGAACTTCGATAAAATCTCGTACGCTATTAGAACAACAAAAATACTCCTCAAAGACTGTTACACTCAGTCTCCAGGAGTGGGGGACTCGTGATATGGCTAAAAATAGGATTAAATCGGGACTGTTCAAATCGGGCACGAATCTTGAAGCTCTCAGGGGTAAAACAATAATTTCACCTACAAACGGGTCCGAATGAGGAACTGAGTCTTTCTTCAAAACCCAGTAGCTCAAAAATGGATCTGTTCTACTGGGTATGGGTAGCAGCCTGCTACAAACCAGCCCAGATGGATAAGGAGTGTTTCAAGTTCGTGGTTATCCGTAAGAGACAGTTTCAACTGTCTCCCTTATCACAAAATGAGTCAAATTCTCTTCTTATCCATAAACATTCGGAAGTAGAGATTTATCCTTATCTCGAAACTGGTTCCTAAGAAGACTATAAATATCCCTCTCCCCCCACCATGACAAGGAAATCAATCTTTTTCTACCTAAAGCTCTTTCATAATCCTTCAGATTACTGACAAGAGCGTCGAAGGGTTCGTCGCCAGGATCCATCCCGGTGTATCGAACTTTGTGCAGGTTCACGACAACAGCGAGAAACCAGCCAACACGCAGGTGAAAGTTAACAGGTTTGCTTTTTTGTTTCCTCAAAGAATCCACAAATTCATCTGTTTGCTCCCACACCGGAAATCAGCAACAACAATTGTTATGTTCAGTTGTGTTTCATGAGGTTTTTGTTACATTCTCTTGATTTTTTTGGGTAAGTTTGAAATGGCACTTCGTACTATGTTAAGATACTATTGCAGTTTTAAACTATTGTTGTTATTATATTATGATTCTCTTCTTCATTTATTATGGTCAAACATATGTATGGACTCACAAAACCGTAATGAGAATGGCAAAGGGAATCACGTGTGAACTCCTGTAGAATAGTGGAAGATGGAGATCAGACAATGGAACCTTCAAGTCAGGCTATCTGGGGCAATTGAAAAAGTGGTTGCATGAAAAAATACCCGACACTAAAATTAAGGCATCTTCACACATCAAGTCAAGAGTGAAGACTTTTAGGAAACAATACAATGTCATTGCAAAGATGTTAAGCAACAAAGCCTCGGGATTTGGTTGGAGGGATACAGAGAAATGCATTAACTACGAATTAGCTGTATTTGAAAATTGGGTTTAGGTATAAATAACATACGGGACATGTTTTTGTGAGTAACTTTACAGATTTAGATGTAATTTCAGCATTTTGATTTTCTTGCCTGTTCATTTGAAATTATGTCAAAATGATGGTCTATTTTAATTTTATTAAAGGTATTCTCTGGTTTAGTAGTTGCTTGATACTACATAGTTGAGATAGGCTATTGCATCAAATTGTGTTGTACCTGAACTAGCTAAATCTGAACCAAGAAAAAACCGCTTTTTGGAAGCTTAGAAACCTCGAGACATTTATTGGCAGTATTATTATTATTTCCATGACCCGCTCAATTTGAACATGATAAACGGAGAGCCCTAAACCCATAACTGACCTTTTTCGAGAACCCTATATATCAATTTGTGATTCATATATGTAAACCTGAAGTATGATTTGAACCAATGAATACTTACATTGATCTTAGGGGAAAATAAATATGAAAAAAGTTGACAAGATTTTATTATAAACCCACCCAATCCTTCGATAGAGAAAATCCTGACATGAACTCAAATCACACTTTAAACATGACAGACAAATTTCAATCTTCTTAAAATATAATTGCCTCGGGCCGAGCACAAGTTCATGCAAACCTATTGAACATGGCTAGTCCATTCCCTACTGTACCCAGCAGTTCCTCGCTTTCTTTCTCACTTGCTCTCCAATTTTATCACTTTTGTAGGTACAGAAATCAGGTATTCTTTCACCAATGTTATTTTTAAGATTTTTTTTTTAAATTCTTTGTTAATGTTGCTTATTTCAGTGTACAACCGCTTGTTTCTTTGTATGCCCATTGAAGGCCACAATTTTCTGTTAAGATTTATCTAATTCATTCTTCTTATAGTCTTTGTTGACAATATATAGTTTCTAAAATAAGAATATAGCTAGATCATTCATTCCCATGAGTCCAAACGGAATCCAAGACGAAATATTATTATTATTTCCACATTTCAATTTCAAGTGTGAGATTAATATATAAATGATTTTATCTTATGTGTATGTACAGACCTTTTCAAATGTAACTGGGTTGAGGGGGAAGAGGTTTCTGTATCTAGATGAATTGTCAATTGTCTTTGGGAAAGATCGTGCAAATGGTGAGGGAGCAGAATCTCCTGCATATGCAACAGTAAAAATTGACAAAGAGCAGACTCTAGATGTAATTGAGCATGACGGATCAGCTGAAGACTTAGTGTTGGAATTAATTTTTGCAGTTTTCCGGGCCGGATTCCGGCAGGCTCCGGCCACCGGCGGCGCTGGAAAATGAGTGGATTGCGATCCTCTCGTCGAGTACTATTCCGTAGTATACTCACTTGCCAAAAACGAATTCCGTATGAATGAGAAATGTTGATCCAAAGTTGGGTACTTGAAAGGTACCAACTTAACAAATGGATAGTCCCATATCGAAAATTGGGAAAGATTTCTACTAGTATATATACTAGAAAACTGGACTAGAGGGCCTGGCCCGGGGGTTACCACTAACGTGTAGTGGAGAGAGGACTTAGCCAAAATGACAAACACACACGCGCGCGCGCGCACGCGCCCGGCCTGGCCCGGCTCCGGCTCCGGCTCCGGCTCCGGCCTCGGCTCGGTCTCGGCTCGGTTCGGTTCGGCTCGGCTTGGTTTGGTTCGGTCTGGCTTAAATTTTTTATTTTATTTTTGCCCAGACAAACTCTTCCCCTACTGAACTGAAAAGGCTTTTCAGATTCAGTAACTGGTGCCCATTACTCTGTAACAGCAGAGTAATGGCTCACCAGTTACTAAACTGAAGAGTCCCCATTACTCTGCTGTTACAGAGTAATGGCTGCTGAACAGTCTCCAGTCCAACTCTTATCTATATATCCAGACATCAACTCCTATACAGATACAGAAAATTTTTGCACTTGGGTCTTCCTCTTCTTCTTCCTCTGCTCTGAGTCAGGGTCTGTCAACTGAAAGTACACACAGACAGCAGTTCGTTGTCTCTGAAGCAAGGGTGCTGCATCTTCAGAGAAGGTACAGTTGTATCCTGGGAAGCAATTTGTCGGTAACCGTCACACTACGGGGAAAATTCTGCTTTAAGGACAGAGATTCTTAAAAATCTCGACTCTGTACAAGTTCATTGCTTACTGTTTTCCTTTCTGTATTTGATTTCTTCACAACTTTGTTGGAATTTCTTATTATTTTATATACAAGTTCTAACAATCTTAAAGCAGAATTTTTCCTCACAGATTCTAACAATTTTTGTGAAGTTTGTTTACAGGTTTTGTTCGGAAAAAATAACTAATAGTTTCTGTTTCAACCAATTTCAGAGAACAAAATCAAAACATGGAGAACACACAAACTGAAGTTGCTACTGGGCTTCTCAGTACCCAAACTCCGGTGACCCAGAATGTGACTGCACAATCGGTTGCGGCACATTCGGTCGTTCTGCCCACGCACATAAGCGTGGAAGAAAAACCGGAGAAGTTCAATGGAACTGGGTTCAAAAAGTGGCAGGGGAAGATGCAGTTCTACCTGACCACATTGAAGCTGGACAGATTCCTCAATGAATCTGCCCCGATGCTGGCGCCAATGGAAGCACACTCCGTTGCAGCAGTTGACGCGTGGACACAGGGCGACTACCTCTGCAGGAACTACATCCTGAATGGATTGGTAGACTCTCTGTACAACGTCTACTGTGTCTTCAAGACATCCAAACTCTTGTGGGGGTCCCTGGAAAAGAAGTACAAAACTGAAGACGCCGGGTCCAAGAAATTTGTTGTCGGCAAATTTCTGGACTATAAGATGATTGACTCCAAAACAGTGGTGAGTCAAGTCCAAGAACTGCAGGTTATAATGCACGACATTGCTGCAGAGAATATGACGCTGTGCGAACCATTCCAGGTTGCAGCGTTCATTGAAAAACTTCCACCTGGGTGGAAAGACTTCAAGAACTATCTCAAACACAAACGAAAGGAGATGTCTCTTGAAGACCTAATTATCAGGTTGCGGATCGAAGAAGAGAATCGCAAGGCTGAGAGGTCCTATGGAAATCAGTCCATAGAAAAGGCCAATGTGGTGGAGCATGAACAGAAGGGCAAGAAGAGGAAGTTTCTGCCACATGCCTCAAACAAAAAACCTCTTGCAAAGAGGTTTGCTGGAAAATGCCACAAGTGTGGTAAGCTGGGGCACAAAATTTCTGAGTGCCGCAGTAAGGACAATAATTATTCAAAAACAGGACATGTAAAAGGGAATGAAAAATCCCATGTACACATAGCTGAGAACTTGTCCACTGGTCTCTCTGACCTGGACCTCTGTGCTGTTGTTTCAGAGGTAAATCTTGTGGGGGGTAATCCTTGTGAATGGTGGTACGATACTGGGGCCACCAAGCATATCTGCTCGGACAAGGAAATGTTCACCTCCTACCAGAAGTGCAACAAAGATGAACAGCTGTTCATGGGAAACTCTCCCACCTCCAAAATTGAAGGAACAGGGAAGATAGTGTTGAAAATAACTTCAGGCAAAGACCTAACACTCAGAAATGTGCTGCATGTCCCAGACATTAGAAAGAACTTGATATCAGGTTCTTTGCTAAGTAAGAATGGGTTCAAAGTTGTACTTGTTTCTGATAATTTTGTACTGTCCAAGAATGGGGTATATTTGGGTAAAGGATATGTAAAGGATGGACTGTTCAAGTTTAATGTAATGACAGTCATCCCTAAAACTATTGTTCCTGCTATTCCCAAAGTTAATGAAATAACTCCTATTGCCTATGTTGTTGAGTCTTCTTCTGTTTGGCATGAAAGACTATGCCATGTTAATGTAAATTCTATGCGTAGATTAGTTAACATGAATTTGCTACCAAAGTTTAAGGTAGATAACTCAGAAAAATGTGAAGTTTGCACGGAGGCCAAACTCACTAAAACTCCATCGCGTTCTGTAGAAAGAAACACAGAAACTCCAGGTCTAATTCACACGGATCTGTGTGACTTAAAATATGTGCAGACCAGAGGTGGCAAAAAGTACTTTGTGACTTTCATAGACGATTGCACAAAATTCTGTTATGTATATTTGTTACATAGCAAAAATGAGGCTTTGGATAAATTCAAAGAATATAAACTTGAGGTTGAGAATCAACTTGGCAAAACGATTAAAATCGTTGGAAGTGATAGAGGAGGAGAATATGATGCACCATTTAACATGTTCTGCTTGGAACATGGAATAGTTCATCAGACAACTGCTCCCTACTCATCTGAATCAAACGGTACTGCCGAGCGCAAAAATCGAACTCTAAAGGAGATGATGAATGCCTTGTTGTTGAATTCTGGCCTACCCCAAAACATGTGGGGGGAAGCGTTGTTGACTGCCAACTACATTCTCAACAAAATACCTCACAAGAAAACCGGCAAGACACCATATGAATTGTGGAAAGGTAACTTACCTTCGTATAAATATCTCAAAGTGGGAGTATCTAGCAAAAGTGACAGTACCTGACCCGAAACAGGTCACCATCGGACCTAAGACGACTGATTGCATATTCATAGGCTATGCACACAACAGTAGTGCATATCGGTTCTTGGTATACAAATCGGATATACCGGATATCCATGTAAATACAATAATGGAATCAAGAAATGCTTCATTCTTTGAACATGTGTTTCCGTGCAAGGATACTACGTACCCTAAACGTACACGTGAACAAGGAAATGCAAGCACTTCAGTTGATGAACCAGAACAGGATACCGATGAGCCTAGACGAAGTAAACGGGCTAGAACATCAAAATCATTTGGTCCTGACTTTGTGACGGCCTTTCTGTTAGAGAATGAGCCCAGAACTTTTAAGGAAGCTATGTCTATGCCTGATGGTCCTATGTGGAAGGAAGCAATCAAAAGTGAAATAGACTCCATTATGCAAAATCACACATGGGAGTTAGTCGATTTGCCTTCTGGATGTAAAGCTCTAGGATGCAAATGGATTTTTAAACAAAAATTGAAACCTGATGGTTCAATAGAGAAGCATAAGGCTAGACTTGTGGTACAAGGATTTAGGCAAAAAGAAGGCCTAGATTTCTTCGATACATATTCCCCAGTTACAAGAATAACATCCATAAGAATATTGATAGCTATTGCAGCTCTACGTAACCTGGAAATACATCAAATGGATGTTAAAACTGCATTTCTAAATGGAGACTTAGAAGAAGAAATATACATGAAACAAGCTGAGGGTTACGTAGTTCCTGGACAGGAAAATAAGGTGTGCAGGCTTGTAAAATCACTGTACGGCCTGAAACAAGCTCCAAAGCAGTGGCATGCAAAATTTGACAATGTTATGATGTCAAATGGTTTCAAAATAAATGAATGTGATAAATGTATCTACATCAAAGATACTCCAAATGGATACATTCTGGTCTGTCTATACGTAGACGACATGCTCATTATTGGAAGCAATAACGACATTATCAAACAAACTAAGAGCATGCTTAATGGCAAGTTTGACATGAAAGACTTGTGAGTTGCAGATGTCATACTAGGAATCAAAGTTTCCAGGACATCTGAGGGGATTACTTTGTCTCAAGCCCATTATGCTGAGAAAGTACTTGAAAGATTCAAGAATTATTCCAATGGGACAGTAAAAAGTCTCGTCGATCCCAGTCTTCACCTGTTCAAAAATACAGGCGAAAGCATATCACAACTGGAATATGCACGTGTAATTGGTAGTCTGATGTACCTAACAAATTGTACAAGACCGGACCTAGCACATTCGGTAAATGTACTGAGCCGATACACGAGTAATCCAGGACGAAGTCACTGGAAAGGAATAACTAGAGTATTGAACTACTTGCGACATACTCAGAGTTATGCGCTGCATTACACTAGATATCCAGCAGTACTTGAAGGCTACAGTGATGCCAACTGGATATCGGACTCAAAGAACTCAAAATCCACAAGTGGATATGTCTTTACACTTGGTGGTGCAGTTGTGTCATGAAAATCCTCTAAACAAACGCTATTGGCCAGATCCACCATGGAATCTGAGTTCATTGCTTTAGACAAGGCGGCAGAAGAAGCAGAATGGCTTCGCAACTTTTTAGAGGATATTCCTATGTGGGAAAAACCAGTGCCTGCATTAGGTGTACACTGTGACAGCCAATCGGCTATAGCACGGGCACTGAGTTGCATGTATAATGGTAAGTCTCGTCATATCAGAAGGCGACACAAAACCATTAGACACTTGCTCTCAAATAGAGTAATCTCTATAGAATATATAAAATCGGCCGATAACCTAGCGGATCCATTTACTAAAGGTCTGTCGCGAGAGCAGGTTGTGAGATCATCAAGAGGAATGGGTTTAAAGCCTATGACGAAAGAGGATACTTGATGGAAACCCTACCTAGGAATTGGAGATCCCAAGATCTAGGTTCAAAGGGACAACTAAATCTTGTTGAATCGACGAAAGCACTGAGAGATTAAAATCTCATACCCATTCTTAGGATGATAAAACAAGTGTTGCCTGCAAATAGTTAGGATAAGCTTGGCTTTTAATGATTTCCACAGCTTTGAAATAAAAGTGGGGTATAGCAGGATACTCTTTATGGGAAATCACCTTGTGAGTGTGAAATGGGGCCGTTTCTAGGAGAATGAAGAGAGGCTACATTCTCCAAGTTCACTCATGATTAACCAGGAATGTTCAAGGCCAAAATGAACACAACAAGAGAACTTAGTTCTGTGAGGAGATGAAACTGTGCGATAGTTATTGACTAGGTTCACATGAACGCCCGGGTAGTTCAAGACATCATGATCACTACCTGGTCAAGTGAATCCGATAGCTAATTACTAAGGGTGGTTCAAAGTTAAAAAATTACTACCATTCCTGATGCAGTGATTTTCCGATTGTACTCTCAGAGTCTTTCTATCATGTTTTTTGTTTTTCTGTCGTGTCTGGATTACATGGTCTGGTAATTTCCATTCATGTGGGGGATTGTTGGAATTAATTTTTGCAGTTTTCCGGGCCGGATTCCGGCAGGCTCCGGCCACCGGCGGCGCCGGAAAATGAGTGGATTGCGATCCTCTCGTCGAGTACTATTCCGTAGTATACTCACTTGCCAAAAACGAATTCCGTATGAATGAGAAATGTTGATCCAAAGTTGGGTACTTGAAAGGTACCAACTTAACAAATGGATAGTCCCATATCGGAAATTGGGAAAGATTTCTACTAGTATATATACTAGAAAACTGGACTAGAGGGCGTGGCCCGGGGGTTACCACTAACGTGTAGTGGAGAGAGGACTTAGCCAAAATGACAAACACACACGCGCGCACGCGCGTTTGGCCCGGCCCGGCCCGGCTCCGGCTCCGGCTCCGGCCTCGGCCGCGGTCCCGGCCCCGGCCCCGGCCTCGGCCTCGGCCTCGGCTTCGGCTCGGCTCGATTCGGTTCGGTTTGGCTTGGCTTGGCTTGGTTTGGTTTGGTTTGGTCTGGCTTAAATTTTTTATTTTATTTTTGCCCAGACAAACTCTTCCCCTACTGAACTGAAAAGGCTTTTCAGATTCAGTAACTGGTGCCCATTACTCTGTAACAGCAGAGTAATGGCTCACCAGTTACTAAACTGAAGAGTCCCTATTACTCTGCTGTTACAGAGTAATGGCTGCTGAACAGTCTCCAGTCCAACTCTTATCTATATATCCAGACATCAACTCCTATACAGATACAGAAAATTTTTGCACTTGGGTCTTCCTCTTCTTCTTCCTCTGCTCTGAGTCAGGGTCTGTCAACTGAGAGTACACACAGACAGCAGTTCGTTGTCTCTGAAGCAAGGGTGCTGCATCTTCAGAGAAGGTACAGTTGTATCCTGGGAAGCAATTTGCCGGTAACCGTCACACTACGGGGCAAATTCTGCTTTAAGGACAGAGATTCTTAAAAATCTCGACTCTGTACAAGTTCATTGCTTACTGTTTTCCTTTCTGTATTTGATTTCTTCACAACTTTGTTGGAATTTCTTATTATTTTATATACAGGTTCTAACACTTAGCAGATCCAAGATATGTTCCCTATGTTGTTCCAGAGAGGCTCAAGCAGTTCCAAATGCGGAGGCCAGTAGTTCCTCTAGAAAGAAGAAGAGGAGGAGGTCGAGTGGAGAAGAATAAGGTATGACCCAAGATAGTTTTGGTGTCACAATACAAAAATTTCGAAACTACTTTGAGGAGACGAACAAAAATCTAAACAAGATAGTAAAGTTGCTACAAGTCCATATCCGAAGATAATCAAAGGAACAGTATGGTGTCGACGGAAGTGATGAAGATGGATGACTTGACTCTTTTAGATCTTATGAAAGCTTCAATTGTCATTGATAATGATAGTACAAAGACCAATGCCTTTTTCAATTTCCCGCAGGAGAATAGAGTTTCTACGTGCAAACAATTTTGAATGGTGACATCTAGTTGAAAGTGATTTTTTTAATAGCTATTATTTGATCAGATCTTTTATTAGTTGCCTCAAATGAAATCAACATTGTAACTAGAAGTATTTTGTATTTAATTTACCATAATGGTTTAGTTGTTCTCAGATCTTCATGTAATGGGTTCCTTTATGTATCTATATTATTTATTTATTTGGCAAGGGGTGGAAATGTCCATCTTCCTAGCATCTTCTGAGTTCAATTCTTTTATTTATTTTTGATCTAAAACTTGTTGAAATATGTGGAGTTGAAATTTGCTTCTATGTACTCATTGTTTCATTTGTATCTATTTAAGTACCTTTGTCTCGTGTTAATGCTTACAGTTCATTTTTCCTTTTTGTTATCTTTTTTATCTAAATGGTTGAAATATATTAGAATAATAGTGTAACTTTTTTAGTCATCTATTTTCTATTGTACTAAAGTTTTATAAGATATATATCAGTATTACTGTTGCACGTGTCATGCATATGCATCGATTACTAAAGTATATAATATTTGTATCGGATTTTTAAAAAATAATGCCAAAAGAGTATTTTTGGTAATATCTACTATACAGAATGATTGATGGGAATGAATTGGTTTATATCAAACACAGTAATAAATGATTTACTTGAATGCAATGTCTTATACCAAACACAGTATTGCAACATTCTTGATAATCATGATCCCTACTCTCACATTCCCGGAAATCCGCCCATTCTAAGGAGTTCTCCAATCCACGTACTAAATGCTCCTTTAAGGAATTGTTAGGATTTCTCAAATCTTTGGTGTAGTTAGTTAATACTGATTCATTTCTGATTGCCCATGTAGAGATCAAGTTGTCCTTAAGCCGTTTGTTGAAATGTCTGAGATAGAAGAAACTCGTCAATGGGAAATTTTAAGATTTAAATCTATGGTTTTTATGTTTAGTTTATGGAGTGGTACCTAACTGTTGCCGCTAAATTTGGTGTGGGGGCAAACAGATAGAACTTGTGGATTCTTGGGGAAACTGAATAGAAAAACCTGTGTACCTGTTCCGTCGGGCGTCGATCGTCGCTCCGCCGTGCACCTGCAAAAAGTGCGAGACACCGGGGTTGTTCCCGGCGACGCACCCTCCGACGCTCAAGTCAGTAATCTAAGAAGACTATGAATGAGCACAAAAAATGGTGAATAGTTGATTACCTCTTAATGGAGATGGGTGGGGGGTATTTATAGGCGCCTTAGGGAACGGATTAGGAATGTAATCCTTGTGATCTGATATGGAATATTCTTCCCGTGAACAGATTAGGAACGTAATCTGATAAGGTATATTCCTTGTAATCAGATAAAGGATTTAATTCCAAATCCCGGTGAAAGGATAGGCACGAATCAGGGCCGTTGATTAATATGAATCAGGAACCCTAATTCTGTCCCTTCTGAGCTGGGTTTGCTGCGGGTTGAAACCCGTACCCGATTAAGGTGGATCCGTTCGCGGGTAAGTGGTTTTTCGGGGAAGATAACCAGTACCCGTTTCAGACCCGTCAGGAGGTGAGATTACCGCTTTACCCCTGTGCCTCAAGATTCGTGATCCATCTGGGCGGTTCCGATTTACCCCCATTTTTAGCCATATCACGAGCCCCCCACTCCTAAAGACTGAGTTCGATCAGCCTTTGAGGAGTAATTTAACTGTTTTTAATGGCTAGCGGAGTTGTATCGGAGTCCAAATGGAGGGTCTCGAATCTTGAAGGGGGTAGTAATGTGAAGTTGCAATCTGTTTTTAAGCATCTCTGAGTGTCCAACGGTCTTTATCTGCTTTTTCGGATTATTTATTTAATTTTGCGATGTGTTAACCAGTCGTCCGGGGGCCTTCACGACACATTCTAGGCAATAATTGTTTATTCAGGGGTTCGAAAATATTACCCCGAATTTATAATTATTTTCTAGATTTTCCAGTGAATTTTCCCGAATTTTTGGTGATTTTTTCGCAATTTTTAAATAAATAAAACGATTAAATAAATTAAAACTGATTTTAAATACCCATTTATGACGTGGCGTCATCAGAGCCCTTGATCAGAGCGCAGCGTGATTTTCGGAGAGATCGAGTGGTCCCTGTTCTTCGGCTCGCTTTTTCGCCGTATGTGAGGTTCGGCACTCCGGCACTCCGGCTCGGCGTCTCGGCACCTCGGTTCGGATGGCTCGGTGCTTCGGCTCGGCGGTTCCGAAGTACGTGGCATCATCTGAGCCGTCTATCTCAGCGCGGATCCCCGTAAAGCGCTATCTTGTCGTCTAGTGGACGTGGCCAAATCTGGACCGTCCATCATGACGAGCGCGCTTTTTGACAAGATCCAACGGCTGACATGGGTCGGAGCGATTTTTTGCCATATACGAGGGTCGGTACCCCGGTACTCCGGCTCGGCATCTCGGCACCTCGGTTCGGTGGGTCGGTGCTTCGACTCGTTGGGTCGGTGCTTCGGCTCGTTGGCTCGGTGCTTCGGCTCGGCG
The DNA here is from genome assembly GCA_017893485.1 of Hemerocallis citrina. Classification (NCBI taxonomy): domain Eukaryota; kingdom Viridiplantae; phylum Streptophyta; class Magnoliopsida; order Asparagales; family Asphodelaceae; genus Hemerocallis; species Hemerocallis citrina. The sequence continues at coordinate 65,276 of JACEHZ010000680.1, read as the reverse complement.
GTTCCGAAGTACGTGGCATCATCTGAGCCGTCCATCATGACGAGCGCGCTTTCTGGCAAGATCCAACGACTGATATGGGTCGGAGCAGTTTTTTGCCATAAACGAGGGTCGGTACCTCGGTACTCTGGCTCGGCGTCTCGGCACCTCGGTTCGGTGGGTCGGTGCTTCGACTCGTTGGCTCGGTGCTTCGGCTCGGTGGTTCCGAGGTACGTGGCCTCATCTGAGCCGTCCATCTCAGCGTGGATCCCCAAAAAACGTTATCTTGTCGTTTAGTGGACGTGGCCAAATCTGGACCGTCCATCATGACGAGCGCGCTTTTTGGCAAGATCCAACGGTTGATGTGCCTCGGGGTGATTTTTTGCCATATACGAGGGTCGGTACCCCGGTATCTCGGCTCGGCGCATCGAGGTTGACTGGCCGAGGCACAAAGTTGTGTGTTTTGGAGGGGTGCTTCCTGAGTGGTCACCTCCTCGGCACTTAGTGGCTCGGTGGCTCGGCTGAGCTGTTCGGTAGCTCGGCTGGGCGAACCGATGGCAGGCAGCGAGGGGGGACGCGTTGCTGGATCTGGGCCGTCCATCTTGGCGCGCATCTCGAGGATGGGGTTCAGATCACGAGAAAATGCTATCTTGTCGTTTTGTGGGCGTGGCACGATCTGAACCGTCCATCAGATTTTGTCGCGAGTTTTAAGGAGATCCGACGGTGACTTCGCCTCGGAGCGATTTTTTGCCATATACGAGGGTCGGTACCCCGGTATCTCGGCTCGGCGCATCGAGGCTGACTGGCCGAAGCACAAAGTTGTGTAGCCGGGGCGTCTTGTGGCTTTCTTGTAGGTGGCCGAGACGTTGATTTGTTATTTTTAAGGGTCTCTTGCTCCGAGTAGGCTCCGTATTTTTCCGCTTCCGCCTGTCGCTTTGGCTCCCCGTTGGGCTTTTTGCGTTTCCCAAGGAGGCCCAACTTGGAGGGGTTAAAAGCGCTCACTCTTACTCTCAAAGCTCACTTTTCACTTTTAACTCAGGTTTTTTACTTTCGTTCTCTAAGTGCTCTGCTAGCGGCGATTTCCTCCCCAAGGCGTTTCCGTTAGCTGTCGTGTGGGCCAGGCGATTTCCGGCGAAAGTATTCCGACCGTAGACGTCACTTCAAAAGGTCAGTTTACTTAGTCTGAATAATTTTCCTAGAGATGTCTCGAGTAGATTCGGGGAGTGGGGCTTCATCCTCGGGCGACGAGAGTGCCGAGGAGAGGAGGAGGTCGGAGATTAGGAGGAAGGGTAAGCAGGCCGCTGAACCTTCTGTAGTCGAGACGAAGAAGGGGAAGAAGAAGAGGAGGGTAGAGACCCAATCCCCCATTGTGGAGGTGATTGTGGAGAATCCGAAGCAGGCAGGCGAGATAGGACGGTATCCTTCCGTCCTGTCCGGTCATTCGGGGGTCAGGCAGTACCAGGGGGACTTGTTAGAGAAGGCGATCTATGGGAAATCCAAGGTCGTCGAAGAGCCCAATCCGGAAATTGCTACCGAAGCGGATGAGCTCATCACTTTGGTATCCGAGGAGGACCTGCTCCGGGTCAGAAGGGCTTTCGCTATCCCTCCGGAGTACAAACTGATTCTTCCAGGTCCGGGGATACGAGCGAATTCTAAGTTGCCGTCTTCAGACATGTGCATGTTCGACGTCGACTCCTTTCATGCCGGATTGCGTTTCCCTCTGCACCCCTTCATCCTCGAGATCCTCGGCTGGTATTGCCTCGCGCCGACCCAGTTCATGCCGAACACATGGCGCCACGTGAACGCCTTTATGCTTCAGTGCTACCGAGCCGAGGTGCAGCCGGATCTCACGGTTTTCCGAGGAATGTATCGAGTAAACCGTCAGCACAAGACGGAGTACCGATACTACTTGGGGCCGAGGAAGGGTGTCAAGATTGTAGAAAACCCTGACTCGATTAAGGGTTGGAAGGAAAAGTTTTTTATAGTGAGGGGCGAGGCGATCAGGCCCATCCCGACCCGTTGGAAGGTGGAGGTGCCGAATTTCGCACGCGCCGACCCTGTTTTGTCTGATGCCGAGGAAGAGGTGGCGAGGAGGATAATGGCCCTTCCGATACTGAGTTGGAGGGATTTGACGGAGGAGGTGTTGTTCGGGTGCGGCCTAAGCCCCATCAACCCGAGTATGCTCCTGACATCTCGTTTTTTTTTATTTTTCTTTTAAGTTTTTGGTTCGGGCTGCTAACTCGTCCCCCCCTCTCTTTTTTTTTTTTGACTCGTTGCAGAAGGAATGAAGATCGACTTCAACTCCATGATGGCGGACAGGTCTAAGCTGGCCGGGGGAAAGAAGAGGAAGAGGCCGGCTGCGACTGTTTCGTCGACCCCGGCACCTACCGTCGCCTCGAGCATCCCTCCGCCTCCCCCTGCTGTGGAGGTGCCCTCGGAAGTTATCGTCGCCGAGGAGCCCCTGTCTTCTTCGGCCCCTGGCGTGATCGAGGGGATCTTTGATGTGAGCGCGGCGCTGTCGATCGAGGCACCACCGCTGACCCAGGCCGCCGAAGAGATTCTGACGGAGCAGCACAAGCAACTGTTTGTGCCGAATTGGCGAGTGAAGAACCATGACGGGTTCCTCGGCAATTCGCAGATGTCAGTGCAGGTCGTCAAACATTTGGCGACCCCGAAGGACAGGGTCGCGCTGAGGGCGGGGACGGTTGGTGACGATACCTACGAGGTCGCCCGGTCACTCGTTTCGGTAAGCGTACTGCAAATTTCTCTAAGTCTGTAACTCGGCATCTGTATTAGTGACTGTTGTCTCTGTAGGCCACTTGCCACTTCGGCCACCTGCTCGAGACTTTTGCCGCGCAGGAGAAGGAGCTGAGGTCCGCCAGCGACAAGGACAGGTTGGCGAAGGTCAGGGCGGTTAAAGAACTTGAGGCCGAGCAGAGGAGGGCGGAGGCCTTGGAAGTCCGGGTCGCGGATCTTGGGTCCGATTTGGAGAAGGCCAAGGAGCGGCTCGACGTGGAGTCTGCCAAGGCCGCCAAGGCTGCTGAGGACTTAGCTGCGGCGCTGAAGTCCTTGGCCGAGGAGAGAGCGGAGAAGGAGGCCCTGGCGACGAGGATCCGGGCCGAGGTGGAGAAGGAGGTCGAGGAAGAGGCGAAGAAGCACATGGCCGAAAATATGGAGAAGTCCTATCAGATGGCCCTCGACCACGTTCAGGAGCGAGTCCCCGGCTTCGAGCGGGTCGGCTATCAATTGTTTCCAACGCCGACCTCGGACGATGAAGTGGAGGAAGGCGAAGAGGACGAGGCTGAAGGCGAAGGCGAGGAAGGGCGGGATGGAGAGACTGTGGGAGATGGCCAGGTCAAGGGACCCTCCGTCGATGCTCCTGTGGCTGACGCGGCGACGAAGGTGGACCCTTGATCCCCCCGATTTTTGTAGTTCCTTTTTTTTTGTTTCGATCGTTGTAATGCCTTTTGCGGACTGGCCACCGCCTTTCAATGAATGAAATGTATTTTGACTCCGGAATTTGTCTAAGTGTTTGGCTCGGTAATGAATGAAAAGTATCCAATGCTATCTCTTTCTTATTTCAGATTGTCGAGCCGGCTTGTAACACTTCGGCCGAACAGCGCCGAGCCGAGCTGTTTAAGCGATCTCGGGAGGATCGTCTCGAGGGTGAGGTTCACTTGACGAGGAAAATACTTCATAACTTGGAGATAAGGCATAGCGATGCCTTAGTTGAGCTGCACCACCTGCGAATAGTCGAGACCGAGCTATCTGCTAGGGAAGAGGAACTGGCTCGGATTTCAGCCGAACGGGACGGCTTGGCGAAGAAGGTGGAGGAGTTGCAGAGGGTGACTGTCGACAAGAGCATCGAAGTGACCCACTTGCGTCGCGTTATCTCTGACAGCGCCGAATACCCCGGTTCGGCGAAACTCCCTCGGTTTAAGGTGATAGTAAAGGACGACACTTTGAAAGATCGCATCGTCGAGCTGGAGGAAGAAGTCGCTCGGCTCAAGCCTCAGCCGGTGAGGGCCAACGTCCGGAGCACTTCGTGCACCCGCGAGGAGATCGAACGAGGGATCACATTCTATCAAGCGGCGAGCCGGACTCCCCTCGTAGGCAGGTCAGCCGCCGACGCCCAAAGCGGTGTAGCGGTGTCTTCAAGCGGTGCTTCGGTAGGAGCAACCGTCAGAGTTAGTGGCGAGGAGGCGTCTCGGTTTGTCGGCCTAGATTCGAGCTCGGAAGTCAAGAAGCGTCGACCCAAAGTATCTCTAAAACGGAGCATTCCCCTTCCTCGGAAGTAACGGGCTGGTCGTGTCCTTGTGTTGTAATCCTACTTGCAAGTTTTTGCTGTTGTAATCTGCTTTGTAACTTTTATCCAACTTATTAATGGAATTGGAGTTGTTTTATCCAAACTGCCCTTGGCTGTCTTCTTATCTGTGCCATGGTTGTGTCATTTAGAGTAGGCTCGAGACGAACCACGAGGCTGGCGTTCGCTTCGCCGAACTCCTTGGCCTCGAATTTTCCTCTTTCGCTGCGCTTATGAGCTATAGGCTTGGCCTGGCTGCTTAAGGCGTTGTTGCTTCCCGATTGTGCCCACGTGGCCTAATCAGTGACGTCTGATGTTTGCACGGATCTTGAGGCGGGTCTTGTCGTTTTATGGACACGTGGCTGAATGAGATCCGCTCATCACGCCCTAGCGCACTTTCTGAGGCGATCTGACGGTGGCCTCACCTCGGAGCGACTTTTTGCCATATACGAGGGTCGGTAACTCGGTACCTCGGCTCGGCGCGCAGTTGTTGCCCGACTGCGCCTACGTGGCCTAACCAGGGACGTCTGATGTTTGCACGGATCTTGAGGCGGGTCCACTTTCCAAGAAAACACTATCTTGTCGTTTTGTGGACACGTGGCTGAATGAGATCCGCTCATCACGCCCTAGCGCACTTTCTGAGGCGATCTGACGGTGGCTACGCCTCGGAGTGATTTTTTGCCATATACGAGGGTCGGTAACCCGGTGCCTCGGCTCGGCGCGCGAGGGCTGTGATTTGTTCCTAATCCTGGCCCGACCAAGGGTGAGTCGGAAAGGTAGGGTCAAGTCGTCGGAGAGATTCGATCGTTAGATTAGTTTAGTTTGGAGGATGCGGGAGCAGTTTCGAATGGCGAGCTGCTTCTAGTCCGCTTAGGAGCGAACTTGCGAAGCAAAGTCGAGCCAAGTGTTGGACTCCGATCCATTCAACGGCTGCAGGAGCAATTTCGAACGGCGATCTACCCCCGGCTCGTCTATAGACGTGCCGAGGAGTAAGAGTCGAGCCGAGTGCTGGACTCCGAACCATCGTGTGGGTAGTTTAAGAGATGCAGGAGCAGTTTCGAATGGCGAGCTGCTTCTAGTCCGCTTAGGAGCGAACTTGCGAGGTAAAGTCGAGCCAAGTGTTGGACTCCGATCCATTCAACGGCTGCAGGAGCAATTTCGAACGGCGATCTACCCCCGGCTCGTCTATAGACGTGCCGAGGAGGAAGAGTCGAGCCGAGTGCTGGACTCCGAACCATCGTGTGGTTAGTTTAAGAGATGCAGGAGCAGTTTCGAATGGCGAGCTGCTTCTAGTCCGCTTAGGAGCGAACTTGCGAAGCAAAGTCGAGCCAGGTGTTGGACTCCGATCCATTCAACGGCTGCAGGAGCAATTTCGAACGGCGATCTACCCCCGGCTCGTCTATAGACGTGCCGAGGAGGAAGAGTCGAGCCGAGTGCTGGACTCCGAACCATCGTGTGGGTAGTTTAAGAGATGCAGGAGCAGTTTCGAATGGCGAGCTGCTTCTAGTCCGCTTAGGAGCGGACTTGCGAAGCAAAGTCGAGCCAAGTGTTGGACTCCGATCCATTCAACAGCTGCAGGAGCAATTTCGAACGGCGATCTACCCCCGGCTCGTCTATAGACGTGCCGAGGAGGAAGAGTCGAGCCGAGTGCTGGACTCCGAACCATCGTGTGGGTAATTTAAGAGATGCAGGAGCAGCTTCGAATGGCGAGCTGCTTCTAGTCCGCTTAGGAGCGGACTTGCGAAGCAAAGTCGAGCCAAGTGTTGGACTCCGATCCATTCAACGGCTGCAGGAGCAATTTCGAACGGCGATCTACCCCCGGCTCGTTTATAGACGTGCCGAGGAGGAAGAGTCGAGCCGAGTGCTGGACTCCGAACCATCGTGTGGTTAGAAAATTTAAGGCTGTGGTATGCGATAGTATCAAAAATATAAAAAACTTTATTTATTAATATCTAATGGTCGGCTGCTTCTAAAGTTGCAAGTCGTTATTACAATGAAAAAAGAACAAAGGAAAAATTACTAGCAGCAGGAGAGGAGTGGTCTGACATCTCGAGTTACTTAGATAGGCGTGGCTGCCTTCTCTTGGTATTTCAAAAGATGGTCGGCGTTCCAGGTCCTGGGGATTTCTCTGCCCTCAAGATCCTCTAGCTTGTATGCGCCGGGGCGGATCACTTTGGAGACTTTGTATGGTCCCTCCCAATTTGGGGCCAGTTTGTTTTTCTGTCCGGGGAACGAGATGGCCAATTTTCGGAGGACCAGATCCCCTTCTTTCAGGTCGGTTGGGCGGACCCGTTTATTGTAGGCGAGTTCGATTCTTCTCCGGTAACTTTGTTGCCGTATGGCTGCTCTTTCCCGAATTTCGTCTATCAAGTCCAGGCTCGTTCTGAGCTCCCTGGCATTCTGTTCTTATTCAAAAGCTATCAAACGAGGAGAGGGTATCCCAACTTCTAGTGGGATGAGGGCCTCGGACCCATAGGTGAGATTGAACGGACTCTCGCCTGTCGGGGTCCACTTCGTGGTTCGGTAATTCCACAGCACATTGGGCAGCTGATCGACCCACAATCCCTTAGAGCACTTGTCGAGTCTCTTCTTGATGCCGGAGAGGATCTGTCGGTTGGCATTCTCGGCTTGGCCATTTGACTGGGGATGAGAGACGGAGGAGAAGCGGTGTTGTATGGCTAGGTCTTCACATAGGGCTCGGAAGGCAGCTCCAGCGAACTGCGTACCGTTATCTGTAACTACGACCCGAGGAACACCGAATTGGCAGATCACATTTTTCCAGAAGAATTGAACAACACGATGTTCGGTAATTGTAGCCAGGGGCTCGGCCTCTATCCATTTTGAGAAATAATCGACTGCCACGACTAGGAACTTCAATTGTCCGGGGGCCGGTGGAAATGGACCCAGTAAATCCATCCCCCACATTGCGAAGGGGATCGGACTTGATAGGGAGGAGAGTGGTGCTTGTGGAAGGCGTCGGATGTCGGAATACTTCTGGCAGGAGGTACATTGCCGAACATGTTGTTCGGCGTCCCGTAGGAGAGTGGGCCAGTAATACCCGTAGTTCAACACTTTGCGCGCCAAGGCCCTGGAGCCGGAGTGGGCTCTGCCGATGCCCTCATGGAGCTCTTGCAGGGCGTAGTCGGCTTGTCCGGGGGAGAGGCATCTTAGGTAGGGTCGACCATCCACCTGGGTGAAGGAGCGTTTATACAGAATGCCTTCGACCAATATGTAACGCTCGGCTCGGGTCCTTATCTTTCGGGCTTGATAGACGAAATCCGGATCCCTTGGGAGGAGTCCGTCTCTTAAAAACTCGACGAGGGGCTTCATCTAATTGTCTTCGAGGGGAAGTGGCAGTGTTTCGACGGAGTTGAAAGCCTCGTCCTCTATGCTTGGCTTGAGGAGGACTTCTATCAGAACAGTTTGTTCGAGGCCTTGCAGGGATGAGGAAGCTAATTTGGACAGGGCGTCCGCCTGGGCGTTTTCTTCTCTGGGGATTCTTCGGATGAGGGCCTCCTCGAAGAGCGCCATGAGGCTCTTTACTTTAGCCAAGTACTTTACCATCCTGTCATCGCGGGCTTCATATTCGCCGAGGACCTGGTTGACGACCAACTGAGAGTCGCTGAAGATCTGCAGGCATCGCGCCCCTGCGTTTCGGGCCATCCCAAGGCCAGCTATGAGTGCCTCGTATTCGGCTTCGTTATTCGAGGCTTTGAAGTTTATCCGGAGGGAGTATTGGAGGACAAAGTTGTCTGGGCCCGCGAGGATGACTCCTGCCCCGCTCCCCTCGTTGCAAGAGGACCCATCGACATATACCGACCAGACAGGCGGTCCCTTCATTGTTTGTTCGGAGTCGGGGATAGTTGTTTCAACTATGAATTCGGCAAGTGCCTGTGCCTTGATTGCGGTCCGAGGTTGATAAGTAATATCATGTTGGCTCAGCTCGATCGACCATTTCATGAGGCGGCCGGAAGTCTCTGGCTTGTGAAGGATCTGTTTCAGCGGCTGGTCGGTAAGAACGACCATCGAATGAGACTGGAAGTATGGCCGAAGCTTTCTCGCAGCCATTATCAGGGCGTAGGCTATTTTCTCAATCTTCGGGTACCGGAGCTCGGCGTCCCGGAGTACTTTGCTGACGTAGTAAATGGGCTTCTGAGTTCTTTCTTCTTCTCTGACCAGGACCGCACTAAGTGTCTGTTCGGAGGCTGCCAAGTAGAGGTAAAGTGGTTCGCCTGGTATGGGTTTGCCGAGAAGAGGTGGATTGACGAGGTAAGCCTTAAGCTGGTCGAAGGAATCTTGTTGTTGCTGCCCCCACTCGAATCCCTTAGCTCCCCTGAGGGCTTTGAAGAATGGGAGGCACTTCTCCCCAGACTTCGACAGAAAGCGCCCAATGGCGGCTAATCGACCAGTCAATCTCTGAACTTCTTTGACGTTTCTAGGTGGGGCCATGTCCAGTATGGCCTTGATCTTCTCCGGATTTGCCTCTATTCCTCGTTGGCTAACCATGAAGCCGAGGAACTTGCCTGATGAGACGCCGAACGCACATTTGTTCGGGTTGAGTCTCATATTGTGCTTTCTCAAAACATCAAATGCTTCTTGGAGGTCGGCCACGTGATCAATGCCTCGGATGCTCTTCACAAGCATGTCGTCCACGTACACTTCCATGTTTCGGTCAATCTGTGCCTGAAATACCTTGTTAACAAGGCGCTGGTATGTTGCCCCGGCATTCTTTAGGCCGAAAGGCATGACTCTGTAGTAGTAGAGCCCTTGGTCGGTCACAAAAGATGTCTTCGGAATATCCGAGGGGAACATCCTTATCTGATTGTAACCCGAGAAAGCGTCCATGAAGCTGAGGAGCTCATGTCCCGAGGTTGCGTCAATCAGACTGTCGATGCTTGGCAGAGGGAAGGGGTCTTTAGGGCAGGCCTTGTTGAGGTCAGTGAAATCAATACAGATTCTCCATGTTCCGTTGGACTTTTTCACCATCACTACGTTTGACAACCACTCAGGATAATTTACCTCCTGTATGAACCGGGCCTTCAACAATTTGTCCACCTCTTCTTTGATAGCGAGCTGACGCTCGGGAGCGAACTTGCGCCTCTTCTGCTGGACCGGTCTGGACCCCGGATCAACACTGAGGCGGTGGACCAAGAGTTCTTCGGAGATACCGGGCATGTCTGCAGCCGTCCATGCGAAGAGGTCTTGGTTGGCTCGGATGCATTCTACAATGTCCGCGTATAGTGCGGATGGGAGGGTCTTGCTGACAAAGAACCTGCGGGTCGTCTCCTGCTCCGAAAAGAGTACCTCTTCCAACTCGTCTACCGGCTCGGAAGTTGGCCGAGCAGCATCTTGGGGGATCTCGAGTGTTTCTAAGGAGAGGACGGGTCCGAGGGTGGAAGTCATATAACACTTGCGGGCCTGCTCCTGATTGCCCCTTACCTCTCCCACCCCAGCCCGAGTGGGGAATTTCATTTTGAGATGATAGGCAGAAGGGACGGCTTCAAGGGCGGCTAGGCCGGGCCGACCCAAAATGACGTTGTAGGCCGCTGGGACATCTACGACCATGAAATCCATTGACTCCGTGCGGGTAGTAGGAGTTTTGCCTGCTGTGACATCGAGGGTAATCACCCCTTCGATCGTCACCGGCACTCCCGTGAACCCATGGAGCGTATACCCGGCGGGCTTGAGTCTGTCTCGGGAGAGCTTCAGCCCCTTAAAAGCATCGAGGAATAGGATGTTTACGGAGGAACCGTTATCTACTAAGATCCTTTCGACTTTGAAATTGGCCATGTGAAGGTTGATGACGAGTGCGTCACAATGAGGGGTGCGGACGCCCTCGAGATCTTCATCAGAGAAGGTGACGGGCACTCCGAGGCCTTTGGGGGGAGGGGTGGCTCGGACCGAGTTGACTTCTCTTATAAAAGCTTTCCGAGAAGAGTTCGAGGAGCCCCCCATTGGACCCCCATGGATAAGGTGGAGGACTCGCTCTTCCTCGAATTCCGGCGTCTCTTCTCGTTCCGGACGCTTGTTAGCCCCCCGAGGCTGGGGAGGAAGTTCGGCTCCGTCCTTTCTTACAAACTTCGCCAGCTGCCCCCTCTGGATAAGGGCTTCGATCTCGTTTCTCAGAGCCCGACAGTCGTTGGTGTCATGCCCATGGTCCCGGTGATAGCGGCACCATTTGTCTTTATCCCTCCTTTTGGCAGGGATGTTCATCTTTGGAGCTGGAGGCAAGACCCCTTCTTTCTCGACTTCCATGAAAATGGCGGAGATGTTTGTGGTGAGGGGAGTAAACTTCTCAAATCTAGGGGGAGGCCGGCGCTGGCCAGCATTATCCTTCTGGAACTTTTTTGCTCCCTCTTCTTCCGTTCCCTTCCTCTTAGACCCGGAGGCGATTCCTTCCCAGTTGGGCTGTTCCTCGGCCTCTTCAGCTCGGATGTACTTTTCAGTGCGGAGGAGGAGGTCAGAAAAGTCGTGCGGCGGTTTCTTGGCGAGGGAGGAGCGGAGGTTGGAATTGAGGATATTGGATTGGAATGCCGCGGTAGCGACGGATTGGTCGAGGGATGCGATGGTTCTGGCTTCAGCTGTGAATCTCTTCACGTAGTCCCTCAATTTCTCCCCCTTCTGTTGACGGAGGTGCAATAATGAGATGCTGGTCTTCTCGGCCCTTCGGCTGCTGACGAAATGGGTGATGAATAGGGTTTTGAACTGTTCGAAGGAGAATATCGATGCCGGGGCAAGGCGAGAGTACCATTCTCGAGCTGGGCCTTTGAGAGTTGCAGGGAATGTTTTGCAGAGGAGGGCATCGGAAGCTTGATGGAGGAGCATCAAAGTCTTAAAGCTTTCGATGTGGTCAACTGGATCGGTCTCCCCAGTGTAGTTCTCGAACTGGGGAGGTTTGAATCCGAACGGAACAGGGGCATCTACTATGGTCCGGGAGAATGGGGGCCGGCTAGGACGTAGGGTCCTCCCCCTGAGCTCCTCTTCTCTGTTTATCTGTCCCAAGAGTTTTTCCACCTCGTTTAGGCGGCGGTTCATGGTGTCATCTCTCCGACGGTGATCTGCCGAGCCACGGGACTCGTCTTCGTATGAGGGGGAGCGAGGGCTGCGGCGATGGTAACTTCGAGAACGACGAGGACTTGGGGTGCGCCTGGAATTGGTAGGAGCGGGACGAGGAGAGGGGGACCGTTGGCGAGGGCTCCGGACCGGAGGAGGGGATGGGGCCCTCTGCTCATTGGGGTTCTGACGGAGGTTGAGGGCCTGTTGCACCATTGCTTGGAATTGTTGGAACTCGGCACGGGTGATGGGTGCCTCATTGTTCCTAGGCTGCTGCCGACCTGCTGGAGAGTGCCTCCTTCGGTAGTGATCGGGGGAGTCCTTTCTCCTTCTTCGGACGGGGGACCTCCTGTGCTCTCGGTGTCGGGGGGATTGCTCTCGCTGGCGGGAGGCTTCCCCCCGAGCCCGCTTTTCATCCAGATGTCGACGAAGGTCATCATCTTCCGGGCGTTTGGGAGGGGCATTGTGGCGACCAGAGGCTCGGGGATGATGGGAGGCCATGGAGGCACTGGAGGCGTTGTGGATGGAGATGTTCTCTTGGTGAAGAGGCTGTTTCTGGGGGTTAGGCCCCTTCGGATCAGGATGTGGAGGGTTCCGTTGGAGCGGCTCTTCCATGGTAGGAGGGAGTTGACCTTGTTGCTGAGCGGGATCAGGAAGGACTTCTTGCTGGTCAGGGTTGGGCGCTCGGTTGGAGCCCCTAGATCTAACTTTGCGAGGCGGCATGGCAGGAGAAAACCTGTTCACCGGAAGGAGGAAAGGTCTCTATTCGTTAGTTTCCCACAGACGGCGCCAATCTGTTGCCGCTAAATTTGGTGTGGGGGCAAACAGATAGAACTTGTGGATTCTTGGGGAAACTGAATAGAAAAACCTGTGTACCTGTTCCGTCGGGCGTCGATCGTCGCTCCGCCGTGCACCTGCAAAAAGTGCGAGACACCGGGGTTGTTCCCGGCGACGCACCCTCCGACGCTCAAGTCAGTAATCTAAGAAGACTATGAATGAGCACAAAAAATGGTGAATAGTTGATTACCTCTTAATGGAGATGGGTGGGGGGTATTTATAGGCGCCTTAGGGAACGGATTAGGAATGTAATCCTTGTGATCTGATATGGAATATTCTTCCCGTGAACAGATTAGGAACGTAATCTGATAAGGTATATTCCTTGTAATCAGATAAAGGATTTAATTCCAAATCCCGGTGAAAGGATAGGCACGAATCAGGGCCGTTGATTAATATGAATCAGGAACCCTAATTATGTCCCTTCTGAGCTGGGTTTGCTGCAGGTTGAAACCCGTACCCGATTAAGGTGGATCCGTTCGCGGGTAAGTGGTTTTTCAGGGAAGATAACCAGTACCCGTTTCAGACCCGTCAGGAGGTGAGATTACCGCTTTACCCCTGTGCCTCAAGATTCGTGATCCATCTGGGCGGTTCCGATTTACCCCAATTTTTAGCCATATCACTAACCTTTTTTGTCAAAGCTAATTTACGTGAAAGATTCAATTAGTGTCACTGTCCATTATATAGGCCTGACTGACTTCACATGAAAATGCCTCTAGCGGAAAGATGATTTATCTAGTAATAAGAGGAAGATTGGTAGATGAATTTGTCTTAAATTTCTTATATGTATAAACCTAGGACCTCTTGGAATGCTGCTTTGATGTCGTGTCATGTCACTTTACCCAAATTCTTAAGCTTATGGATCGCATGATGGCTAATTTAGTAGAAAATACTCTTAAAGTTTACTGCTTTTGTAGGTAGAATACCCTGATTTGCATTTTCTGATCTACAACTAACCTAGCCTTTTTCCAATTCAAAGTTTCGGAAATTTTTTAGATGAAAAGATGGAAATGGTGGGTATCTTAGTTTTTGCATTTCATACCGCCTCTCTAATTGTGAAGGCTATGGACGCTTTAGGGTAGTTGCATGTAATTAAACACGGATTAGGATATTGTGATCAAAAGTAGTAAAATTACCTGATAACTTAGCCCTGTGGGAATATTCTCTTCGACTTTTTCTTTTTATTTTATCTTTAATAGAAAAAGGCCCACGGCCATATTCAAGCAGGTTTTAAACTCCAGACCTCGTGGCCATTGCTAAGACGCTTTCCACCATAAAGCATGGCTACTTACATTTGGTAGTCATTTTATGTCGGGCATGGCACAAACACTTGTCTCAGACACATGAATTCAACACAATACTTGATATTTTGGTGTAGTTTTTTAAAATCTTCTTGGTGTTCATGTGTCATGTTGTATTGTGTCCATGTCATCGTATCCGTGTTCATGCTTCTTGGCTTTTTGATATATCCGTATTTAAGCCAATTTTCAAAAATGTGGTTTCTAAGGAAGTGTTTATGCCTAAATTAGGTATTGTTACTTTATTCTTCTTTCAACTTCTTAAGATATAATAGAATTATATTTAAATATATATATAATACTTCAACTTTTCTTTTTTTGTTTATTATCAAAATGTTCTCAGTTTCTTTTTTCTTAATTTTCTGATATCTATATAATATATTATGCTAAGACCACTTTTATCCCATGATTTTTCTCCTTTCTCCATTATCAAAAGAAAAAAGGAGAGGAAAAGTAGGAGGTCACTCAAGACATCACTCATTTCTCTCTCTTCACATTAAAAAACCTTTCTGAATTTCAATTTAAAATATTTCCAAATTCAAAAATTCAAAAAAAAAGAAAAAATCTAACGTAGTTATTGACTTATTTTATTTAAAAATCAATCTAAAAACACATTTATACACTTATTTACATATTTTATTAAGTTATGCGGCTTTATAATCTATCCCTAAAAATCACGTTACTAAAAGCACAAGTGATGACTTTGCAGGGCCTATAATGTCCTAAAAATGAACAACGGTTAGCTATGCTGACGTCAAACTCAGTTACTATATATTGCATGGGTGAGGAACCGTGACAAGAAAGGTATTTGTGCTAAGTTGTGCAAGTGAACTCCAACACCGTTGGACTTGCAGAAGCTTTGGCTATTTGGCAAGACATGTTATCAGCCTTACATTATCTACAAGTAAGCTATACAGTTACCAATGATTCTGCTAATGGAGATAAGTAAAAAAAGAATTTGCTTCACCCTCAGTGAATTTTTAAAAAATGGAAAACAGTTGTGAGATCATCAACCATCTATATAATAAAATACAAAGAAAATTATCAAGTGGTTCTCCTTCAATCCCCCCAAAATCAAAGGCTCAGATCTAACCTCACAAAATATATTTTTTCCCCCAAAAGTTTTCCCCCAAAACTCAAATTCAAATCCCCCCACCCAAAACAACTCCTATATTTATTTAATTATTTCTCTCTCTCTCTCTCTCTTCTATTCAAAAAAAATTAAAAAACTAAAAAAATTAAAACTTTTAAAACTTTTAAAAAATTAAAAAACTTATAAAAAAATTTAAAAAAATTTTCAAAAATTTTCAAAAAATAGTTTTTTTAAAATATTTAAAAATTTTCAAAATTTTCAAAATTTTCAAAATTTTCAAAATTTTCAAATTTTAGAAATTTTAAAAATTTTGAAAATTTTAAAAAATTTAAAAATTAAAAAAAACTAAAATTTTGAAATTTTTGAAATTTTGAAATTTTGAAATTTTCAAAGCAAATCCAAATCCAAATCCAATGTCGAACCTCAATCAAAAGGTCGTCGCCGATATCTGATCCGCTACCGATTCCGTATCGGTGACTCCCCTCCACCAAATCGAGCGCAAATATCAAGCGACTCCGTATCGGTGACTCCCCTCCACCGAATCGAGAGCTCTATATGCAATGCGACAACTCTAATTTCATCTCATTAACGGAATTCTCATTCTAATTTTTAATTTTTTGTGTGCAGGGGATTACTCAGTTTTTTGCTGACTCAAATTTTGTGTGTGCATGAGATTTAAGTTCAGAGAGGTATGATTGTTTTATTTTTAGGTTTAAAAAATTTTAATTTGGTGATTTATTTGATGAGTTTTTTATTGGTTTTGATTTAAGGTGTATGCAAGTGAGAGATGGATTATTTGGTGGCCTCAGTTTGGGCGTCCAAACCATAGCAGGACAGGTAAGCTGACTAGTAAGCTAAAATAACTTGGCAAATATGCAACATTAATTTTTTTACTACAAAAGAAGATACTATCGTGAAGTGATTCCTTCACTGGTTATTAGAAACCATGGATAACATAACATATAAGAACTTTTAGTGTATGTTTGGATATATAGGATTGGGATGATTGGAGTTTACCAGTGAAGGGTGCAAACTCTCCACTCAAGAAAGACAGCTAAAGTAAATTGTTTTTTATCCATTTTGATTTTTTTTTTTATAAAGGTGCAATGGGGAGACGAAATGGAGATAAAAGAAATGATTTGCTTGGATTAGAGTTGTGAGAACTTCATGTATTTGATTTTGGTTGAAATAATAATAAGAGCTATTTCAATTGCAAACTAAGTCCCAGACGTGAAATGGTAAGATTATTGGTATTGTAGATACCTTCACACAAGCACTTGCGTTATCATTGTATTTAGACATGCTCATAGTGGTTATGGGATTAGAGTAAGCTCTATAAAATCTATATGATAATGTCCTTGCATAACTATTACAAGCATCTAAAAATAATGTTGAAGTTAAAAAAAACTCTATGCAGTGTTTCTAACAAACTATATGCATTCCAGGTAAGTTCAAGCTAATTATCAAAAAGGCGATGGTTGAGCTTAAAGGTAGATATACTGCCTTCTCATATAATATATTTGCTACTTCAATTAATTTACTGGACTTCCAAAACTATTTTATATAATCAAACCAGGTGAACCGTTCCGAAGACGTGTCGTAGGCACGTGTCAACGAGCAAACCTAGTATTTTATAATTCATGAATATAGTGTTTCAACTTATCGACTACTTTTCTTCCTAACTACTTAGTTGTCTAATTGATAATTGTTCAATTATCAAATGTTCTTTGTGTCTAGATACTTCAATTTAATTGTTATTTTTAAAATTATCTTCTAAATAGTGATTGAAGATAACACCAAATATTTATTTTTCTAAATTAACTGTTCCTTTGGCGAGGTTTTGGCTTTTTTTTTTGGGTGCAGTAAATCAACAAAATTTTCTTTTAAGTTTAAGTTATAAGTTTGATATAGAATTTCTTAAAATATCATCAAGTCTTAAAAATAAAATTTAAGCTGGGATTATTTTCTTCATGAAGTATCACCGATCTTTAAATAAAATCCTTAAAATCCTTGATTACTTTTCGTAACTGGTGAATTTCTTAAATGAAAACCACCTAGAATTAAACTAACTATAACTATGGCATTCGTTGTCAGTAAAAGTCATCCTACCTTCAGTCTGAATCAAGTCAATATATACTGTGTATTTTGTATGATATGTAACATAATGGTTTGTTAGACCTATATAGATTTCTTTGCACAAACAGTTCTTTTTTTATTATCTATTTGTATGAAAAGTAATTATTCTCCAATTTTAGAGAAAATTTTATTAGTTTTTCATAAATTTATTAAAATGTGCTTTGCTTCACAGTAATATGTTAGTGACTTATTTATACTGATTCTTAAATGTTGTCCTAAGCGAAATGTACCATATTTGTTTAGTTTTGTAGTCACTTCATAACTAAGATAGTGTAAAAATAAAAAAGTTTTTAATGTTTTTTTGTAGCTATTAATTATGCATAACTATTTAGAGTGACTTTTTATTATTTTTATCATCATCATTTTAAAGTATGTGCAATACTGCAGAGGGCTAATCTAGATGGAGATTATGCAGAAGGTTTTATGACACATAATGAAATCGAAGAGTATATGTAAGGCAATGAATCCATTATAAGCATACTATTGTGAGCATACTCTATGAATTATATTCCTATCTACTAATTATATTTGTTGGTTGTATCTAAACAATTGATTATTGTTATTTTACCTGATAAATGAATAGTTATTATTTCATCCTCCTCCAATTCATCAATAATCTTAAGTTCATCAAACTAGGATATTTAGGAGTATCTACCTTTTTTTTTACTTTTTCAATATATATTGTTTAATTTGTTACTTTTGGATCCTGATTGGCCGGCCTTTTTTTTTTGGAAATTAGTCTCATTGCTAAATTCCTTCCATAACTTGTTTCCTTTAGGTGCTTTATTCTGTAAGCAAAAAACAGTTTCCTTACTAATATATCTGTTGGTTTAAGCAACTTTTGTCAAGATGGCTGAAAGGATGTAATTTTTGTCCGACTAATAAGTAATGGCAAAACGAAGTGTTAAAGCCAGAACCAAAAAAATGACCCCCCATTTGCATTAACATTACCAGTTGTTCGAAGCTATAGCAATTAGACCCACTACAAACCCTATGTTAATATGGGAAAGATTTTTTTGCAAACAATGCAATGCGACTTATTAGAAAAGTTTATTTGTTTCAGAATTTATACTTTAACATAGTGAAGATTGTAATTAAAATAAATGATCATGAACAAATTTTCAGATGTAGTATTGAACAGTAAAACTGTAACACCCCGCAAAATTGAGTAATAACAATTTTACCTACGGGTGTTAAGCACGCGTATTTTGTACTGTTACGAGTAATAGTCGTAACGTATTTTTATAAAATATCCTACGTATCTTTGTATTTCGATTAATTATATGTTTTCTGTTTTCTCAAAACTAATTTCAATCCTACATTTAGCCAAGTCAAATATTTATTTTAATCCTTGTGTTTTATGTACATTGCACGTGTTTTTGATACACGTGTTGACTACGTAAATTTCACTATTACGCGAAATATCCTTAACATTATCAAAATAAATATTTTTTGTATATTATATTTCGACTATGAACAAACATTTTCCCGTTACTATTTCGTATTTGAATATATGTTTTATGTGTGCATTGCACGTAAATTTTTATGTGCATATTATTTCTAAAATTTTCTAAGATGTCATGCACACTTTTCTCCTTATTTTAATTGTCACATTTGTGTTATTTTTTTAAATTAAAAACTCATAAGCCTAAAGTCTATTTTAAAAGCCCAAAAGAAACTAATTGCAAAATAGAAGCCCATGATAAAATCCTTTGTAAAATACACTTTTAAAATGGTCACCACACTTGTCATGTAACAAATAAATACAATTGGACTATAAACAAAAGAATGAGAATAGTATGCAGATGTGGGAAATTCAAAAGGCTTGGTCATGCATAAGAAGGAGAAGAGTTGGGGGTTTGTTGTAGTAATGGTGAGTGGGTATTTATTTTGGTTAATGGGTATTTATTTTTTTGGTAATGAGTGTTTCTTGATTCACCCATTTGACCCAATAAATAGCCCCTTCTAAATAATGGACAAATGCACCAAAAATCAAAACAAAAGAGAAGAAAAGAAAGGGAGTTTGGAATTTCTTCAAGAATGGAGACTCGGTCTTGCTTTGCTAGGAGGAGAAGAGATTTTGTGTTGGAGCTAGCACCCACTCTCTAGGAGTCTTCTTCCACTTGTTCTTCCATTAAGGTGAGTGATTCTTGAACTTTCTAAAATGTAGTAGTATGCATGTGTAGAAATATTGATGCATGAAATTAATAATTCATATGAATTGCAGTTGATTTTGTGATGATGTTATTTGAAATATTTGATAGATATGAGTATGAGAAGAAATGCATGCTAATTATTGTTATGAAGAAATGCTGAAATGATGTTGTTGGGTGCATGATAATACATCATGATTAGATTGAATAATTTTGGGGGATAAATTCATACACAAAATTGTTAATCTATGTAAAGAAAGTTGTTGTTTTGATTTTTATTTGTACTTCAGAAAATCATATTTAATAAAATAGTTGGAATCTAGAACTAAAACTTTTATGGGAGCATCTTGTATATGTCAGGAACATCCCTTTACAATTTCATAAGATTTGGAGGTAGTTTACTATTTTAATAAATTCTAAACTTAGGACTAGTTGGCAGTCGACTAGTTGCTGAAAATCTGTACACGTTTCGGTTTTTTTTTCATTTCAGCATCATAAATAAAGTAATTTGAGAAAAGTTAAAACTAAGAACTTGTAGTAGACTCTTTGAACTTTCTGTAAAGCCTAAGAAATCAAAATTTCACAAATAATTGAATTTATAATGAATTTTGCAAGATGTACAAGTGGCAGTATTTCAATATTTCGACCCTACTGGAGATTTCGGAGAATTCAGTATAGATACAATATTTTGGAGAAACTTATAACTAAGAAATTTTATTATACTTGTATACCTTTATTTTGATCTGAAAAACACAAAATTTCGTGAAGGATATGATTTTCTATAATTTTTACAAGAAGCATGAACTGTAGTTTTCTGGTTTTGAACTTACTGTTTTACAAATGAATTTAGACGGAGTAATTGAGGATGATTCGAAGTAATTTTTACTACAAAGATATAGTAGACTCTGTTATGAAATTAATAAATCTATTTTTTGAATAGAATTGAGATTTATAATTGAAATATGGATGAATATGAAAATGGTTTAGCTTATTAAAGTGAATTGTTGGTTGTGTGATCAACCAAGAAGTGTTTACTTCATAGTTGGAAAATAAGAATGAATGAAAGGATTTGAATGAAATATGAATGCATGAAATTGAGAATTTAAGTTATAAGGGTATGCGTACCGCAGTTGTTGAACATGAAAGATGTTAGTCTAAAGGCTAGGCGAGACCCTAGTAATCGGCATTATAAATAAAGAAAATTGAGAACTAACCAGTGTGGTCTAAGTATCTCTTGAGAAGTAGTCAGTATGGGCTAACTTTCACTCGTGTTGATTTAAGTCTGGTAGGGTAAGCTAGCTCTAGGTTATGATGACTTAAAACTAAAACTTAAGGACAAGCACTAAGGGGAGATGTGATGAAGTATGGGCAAACATGAGTATGAGGGCTTAGATAGCGCGGTGGGAGGTATCTCCAGAATTACTAGGTTGAGGCTCGCGGTGGGGGATATTACTCCAGAATTACTGAGATCAAGGTGACGCTCATGGGGTGTTTGTGTGATGAGGTACCGATAACAGTGCGGTGTTGGTTTCGTCTCCAGAATTATCGTGGTGTTAAGCGTGATGGCCGATAATCACTTGCGATGGGAGAATGGCTCTTAAGAATTACTGGGGTCATAGCTCGCGGTGTGGGTATTCGCCTCCAGAATTACTGGGTGTAAGGCAGTGTGTCCAAAATCACTTGAAGTGGGAGTGCGATACTCAAGAATTATCGGGGTGGTACTAGATACTCACAGAATATCTAAAACATACATTAATCATCGTAGTAGTAATTCATGACGAGGGATTAAACCCTTTATTGGGGAAACGTAGGTGCTTGCCCTCGGACCTATGTAGGACGTGGTGCATAGAATCCGAACAAGTATGCATTAGTGTCATTGTAGTATAACATCTACATTAGGCATTAAGTCATATCATACACTGACAAGTTTAGAATAGTTACTCTTTACACTTTAATATACATTCAAGTTTGTGTTTGATAAAGTAAGATATTTCTTTATAATACAGCATAGAGAGGATCGATGTTTATAACATTGCGTCGGTTGTAAGCAACAGACGTGTCCGCAGGTTTTCAGTGCAGGGCTTGATTGGATTAGCAAGGACTTAAAATCGGTTGATGATAAAGATTATATTCATGATTAAAGCTACTTATAACACCCTAGATTTTTAAATAATTTTTTTGAGATTAATAAATGAATTAAAGTGATTATTGGTGATTTAATAAACACTTTTCTGAAATTTATCTTTTTGCACGTGCAAAATACGTGCAAATATTTTTTTGGAAAACTCAAAGTCAGAAAATATTTTGGGGGTACCTAATATTTATTATTATGTATTATTTATGAATTTTTGGGATTTTTTTAATATTTATTTGGCATGTTTGCAAAGATTACAAAATGATGGGCTTTTGTGCAAAATTACCACTTGAAGTAAAAACTCCAGATTTTCGGATTTCTGGGCTTAGAATGATGTCTAGCCAACTCAGAGGTAAAGAATTTATTTTTTTTTCTAATAAATTTGGTTTATTTTGCTAATTTATTAAAAAAGGGTATTTTTGCAAAATTGCCACTTGGAGGCAAAAATTACAAAATTGATTTCCTGGACTTAAGACTGATACCGGCCAGATCTGAGAAGATAATTTTGATTTTTAATCACAACTAAATTGGTTAATCTAGTTACCTAGTATAAAGGATATATATATATATATATATATATATATATATATATATATATATATATATATATAAAGGAATATTTTACAAAATCTTCTCAAAACCCTAAAACTCTAGAGTTCGGCCCATTTAGGGGGCTGCTACAGCTGTCCCTCCTCTCTACAAAACAAGAGGATATTTTTATTATTGATTTTCTTGGAGTTTCAAAGCGAGAATCTTGGATTTTTGCGAAAGGAAGGGCTTTTTCTTATTCTTTATTATTTCTGTTGATTCTCCAATACGGTGAGTGACATATATTTGATTTCTTGTTGTTCTATGCGTGCTAAATACGAAGATTTGCCTAGTAGAATGTATGTTAGATGATTGTATGATGATATAATTAATATATCGATGGATGGATAATTAAAAGTGGAACTTTTATGAATGTTGCAATTAATGAATAAAACTTCGATATAGATGACTTGAGGATGTTAAGAACTTAATATAACTCACGGATGTGCTATTTCTTGCTGATTTGAATGTGTATAATGAGTTGTAAGATGTATAATGCATATAGATGATAAAAATTGGATTCCTTACTGATTTGAGTATATATGATATGTTAGAGGGTTTTGATGACTAATACCTGTGGAGATGCATATAATCATGGGAAAATTGATTTAAATAGTTGTATATGTGTTTAACAAATTGCAAGAGAAGTTTTGAGATAAAAAGATCAAGTTTTGAAGGTTGAATAGGGTTTTGAATTTTCGGGTCTGATGGTATAGGCTGAAAGTAGAATTTTTGTGTTTTTGCAAAGTTTTAAGTGGATCTCTAGTTTATATTGTTACTGAGAATGAATTGAACATTGCACTACTCTTAAGCCATGATTCTTGTTGATTTTACTAATATATATACACATATATACATATATATTCATAAGTTTCTGATTTGAAGAAGTTTTTGGTTGAAAATTGCTCTTTTGTGGATTTGTTGAGAGTTTGACATGGTTTATGAACTCCAGTATGTTAGACAAGTTGTATTTGATCATCTCAGGATATTTATTTTACAAATTTATGCTTTCAAAGAATTAAAACTAAGTATCAGTTGAAAAGTGCACGAATATTAAAGAGCAGTTTTTTTGGCATGACGGTCGACCGTCCTAGAACAACACGCAAACTAACGGTCGACCGTCAATTGTTGGGTTTCGGATTTTTAGCATGTCAGTCGAGCGCCACTTTTTGAACTAAGATATCGGTCGACCGACATCTGCTGTCAGTGCTGTTTTGTTTGTTGATTTCTGGAACGATTATTTCTTCAAACTTATGGATTATTGATCTACTGTTTTAACTGAAGTTTTTGCTACAGATTAATGTATTTTACAAGAGTTACATTTTGATTATAATCTAATTGGTATTTCTATGGCTTTAGAAAGTGAATTATATATGGATTTTGATAGGTTGATGTTTTGTGATTTTTCTATAAGTTCAAAAATGTGAACTCAGTTGTTTAGGAGATTTATTCTCAGACTTTTACTTCTGAAAATTTGTGGGTATTTGGATAAATTTGGATTTGTTTTAAAGGAGTTTTCTTAATATGAATGAATTGGTGATGGAACTAAGAGTTTTATTGAAAGATTTGTGTTCATATTTCGATTTGTGAGTCTCTAGAGGTTGACTGGGATTCATGTATGCTGTCCTTTCTGAGCCGCTGGGACCAGCACGCCACGTCACTGCTACTTTGGAGTCACTTCGTCTTCTTCTGCCACGTCAGGTGGGTCAGGTGCTACCTCGGGACACGTGGATGGATGCTGTCGTTTCTGAGCCACTGTCCCTGGTCACATCTCGAACGCCGCGCCGAAGCCCACGTGCTGTCTGCTGCTTCTCTTTTTCTGGTCACGCACATAAACAGAGAGAACTCTTTGTTTTATATATATATATTTAGTTTATTATTGAATAGCCGTCAGTTGTTGTTTTTCTTCGTTAAGCGCTCCTTTTTTCTCTTCATCTGATGTTGCATTTATAGGAGTAGAAGATGTAGGAATTATGATTTTCTTTTGCAGAAAGAACCCTTCATCTTTATTAATTTGAAACACGTCCTGCAAATACAAATAAAATAAGAATTTAAAAATTAAAAATAAAAATAAAAATTTAAATTAATTAGTTCAAATTAAACTAACTAATTTTCACATTAGCTCTATCAAAATCCTTTTAAACTTGTTTATTCTTTTTACACCCTATTGATAATTAAAATTGTATTTTGCTCCTCATATTGTCAATTTGTAAAATATAAAATTCAACAAATCAATAAAAATTATAAATCAATAGTTTTGCTTTGTTTGTTGATTTTTATCAAAAATAATCACATTTTGCATCAAAAATCTTATTTCTTCAAAAATACTTAATTAATTGAAATCTTACAGAAATAAGATGAATTAAACACAATATAAACGAAAACAAGCAATTTTAATGGGTAAATGAGTACAAATATTTGTATAAAAATTAGACACATCATTGTAAACCGGAAAATGACATTTTGGCCAGATTGGGCCTTGGAATTGTTTGGTGGAATTAAGTCTGGCAGGGTACACCAATTGTGGAGAGGGGAAAGTTGTGTTTTAATTAATAATAATCAACCTAAGGACATGCGCTAGTGGAGATGTGATAGAACTTGGGAATCGTAAGTATGGGCTCTGTTGTTTGTCCAATGGATGTATTCCAGGACTGTCACACCCCGCTTCCCAAAAAGGAGATACGAAATACGGATACGTGACTAAGTCCAGCGAATGATTTTCATCATCCATAAGCTGTCAGGATCTTTACAACATTTTACAGGAATAATAGGAAGTAAACAAGGAGAAATTAACCACACATGCATAAATGAATCAATATACCAACAGGATTTACTTGAAACAAAACTTAATAAATCTCAAATAAACATGATCTGAACAAGTTATAAATTCTGGGTCAAACTGCCTAATACAAAATTCATGTAGCAATTACATTTATTCAAGAATAGCAAGAAAGTAAATTATAACAAGAACTCCAGCTAGAATCTTAGATCACCTACTCCATCCGGCAACCGATCACCGTAATTTGCAATTAACAAATTGTAGGAAAAGGAAAGAAAAACAAAACGCCCGTTAATGCAAGTTACGGGCCGCTTGTAGTGCAGGCACAAGTACAGGAAAAGAATAAACAACATAGAGTAACAGCGAAAACAAACACAACATGGAATAGTCATGACAACAAAATAGAACAACTAGTATGAATCATAAACAGAATCATGTAATGTAGTGAGATAACAGGTGCATATAACATGTGACAGGTAACAGGTAGCATGCAAGCAGGTGAACATGTAACAGGTGTCAAGTAGCATGCACAGGTAATCATGTAACAGGTATTATGTCATGTCAAGTCTTGTATTTATTTCTATAAAGGTAGCACTTCATGCGTCCCAGGTTTTTACCACATGGTTGCTACTTACATGCAAATTTCGTTTAGATCTAGTGGTGGGTTTCTATAGGACCGTGTACTCAGGCGTCAGGTAGTAGGTAGCTGGAACAGGTTCATGAATCAGACAGGTACACAAATTAACCGATTCATGCATCAACAGGTAAGAGGTACACGAACCAAGAAGTTCATGCATCAAAGCATAAAGTACAACAGGTTTACGAATCCACAGATTCATGAATCAAATATAAAGTGCAACATTTTCATGTATCGACATTAATCAAATATAAAAATGGGAAACACGGGCCCCATTCTGAGTACACATACCTATATTGTCCACTAATAAGGTCTTTCCCTTAACCCCGGCTTTATTACTTGTTATTATTATTAAACAGGCATATACATGAACAAAATAGGGCAAGGATAACATGGAATGAATAAGTAACAAGTTCAGGTTGAAGGATAAACATGTACAGGTGAAAGACAACTCATAAAAGGGTAGGACAACGAAAATTCTAGTTCAGGACAGCAAGACAGTACTGCACAAAATCTGGGATTCCCATTGCTACAAACATGCAAACCTGGATCTGTCAGAAATTATGAAAAATAGACTCTCGGCCAAATCCAGCAAACATATATAAGTCATATGGTATTTCAAAAAAACAGGACTCAAAACATAATTGTATCCAGAAAACATGTTCAGCCAGAAATCAGAAGTTTGTATTCATAAATAGGAAAACGGCATAAAAACTTACTGATTAAATCCAAGAAAAATCAGGGGTATTCCCTAGTATGTTTAGTATTAGAAAATAAAGTTTCATAATATTCCAACATGGATAGTATAGTCAAATAAAATCAGAAGGCAGTAAGATATAGTAATTTTGTAAATCTGAAATCATAACACAGCAGTACTAAAACAGCAATAGATTACAAAATATAAATCAAAATCCAGATCTGTCAAAAGAGTGATAAAATAGATACAGTAGGCAACATTTCATATTCACAAAGTTTTTATCAACAGTAAGTAGAATCAGGTTGAAAGTAAGGTTCCTTACTGAACAGCATGAAAATTCTACAATTATAGTAGTTGTTTGGAAGTATAGAATAGTTTATAAAAGTCATCAATTAAATTCACAAAAATTAGGGGTTAATCCTAGTCAAGTCTAGTTTTACTCCGCAAAATATTGGATCAAAATATTATCTTTAACCTCAGTATAAAAATAAATAACCATACTGAATTCATATAAAACAGAATCTGGAATTTTCTACACATTTGTAGTAAAACAGCAATAACTTGCAACTTACAAATCAAATCTGAGGTCTGTCAGAAATTCTGGAAGGTAGATAGAATTCTTTATAATTTAAAAATAATTTTCATATACTGATCTTAATAGGGTCTAAAATACTGAACAAAAATGGGGTAACAACAAAAACAAAAATCTTCTTTATGCATAAAATCAACTAGGTCATATGTAACACATCCAAATCATAACAATGTGTGAAGTATGGTGTACTAGATGTTCAAACAACATGGTATATGGTGTTTTGCAAATCTACTACGAGTTGTACTACTCCTAACACAATCAAGCATACGACATCATACGAACAACATGCATGCATACATCAAGAATTGGTTGGATCTAAGTCTAAATTCATGTCGTGTGTGCAATAAGATAACTACGGGCGGATCACACATAGAGACAAGATATAACAAGGATTTTGCACAAGATTTGTCTCCAGAACAAAACTACACTACATGAGGTATTTAGTACTTGTATATGCAACAGAAAAGTATACAAGTTACTTGCCTTAAAAATGCCGACGAAAACGACGAAGCAAGAACAAGAATAACGAAAACAGATTTTCGGGCACGAACACAACCCAACGAACTAATGGCGAACTACGAGCACACGATCACAACTCGATATCAATACCCACACACCACGTCAAAACCCACACACAAGGGAATGGCAGCCCAAGCGAGACGACGACGGACAGCGGTGAGGGAAGCATTGCTGCAGTCGCGAAAAAGAGCAGGAGGTGCAGGGAGGCACTGAGAAGGCGGCTGTTGGGGCACTGGCACTAGCTGCAAGGCATCGAGAGGAGGAGCACAGCGGGGGGGAGGGGGGGTTGATTGGGATGCTGCTGCTCGCTGTGGCATCAGGACAAGGTGGGGACCAGGGGTGCACAGGGATGCAGGTCAGGGCGTCGGGCTGTTGGAGGTTGGGACAAGAGGAGGGAGGCACGAAGAGGTAGGTCGGGGTGAACACAGGGGATCGAGATGGGTTTAGAGGAGGGCGGGAGTAGGGAGGTAGGGGATGAGGTGCAAGGCGGCTAGGGTTTAGGGGATAATAGGGAAATACACAGGATGAGCATATATATATAAGTATAGATATTAGGGTTAGATGGGGCTACGGGTATTGGGTAAACGGGTATCAGGTAGGTGATTAGTGGGATATAGGGTTAAAAGATCCAATAGGGTTTAATTGAATAGGGTTTAGGAAAATAATTGGGTTTAAATTAAGGGATCCAACAATAAATTTGGGAAAAAAATAAATACATAAAAAAATAGGATATGAACAATTAATAAGGATCACAAAAAATAAAAGCTCGAACAACTAGAGATGAATTAATAGATAAACAACGAATCAAGAACATTAATTAAAGAGACGACAAATCAAATAGATGAATATATTGAAAATGAAGATCCAATACATGGTTCAAAAGAGCTACAAGATGAATAAATACTCAAAAGAAAAATACATCCAAAAATACAGAAAATGAAAAATAGGGGTTACAAGGACTGTGTGTTGTTGTGTCCCTAGAGGACAGTTGGTATGTTCGTCTGTCGAGGGTCGGCAGGCCTATTCACGAAACATATGGTACATTCGCATGTCGTGGATTGGCAGGCCTATTCACGGAATGTAATGTGTATCTGCACATCGAGGATCGGCGGGCCTATTCGTGGGGTACACGGCAGGGAGGTGATTCTCCGGAGTTAAAGCGATGCTTACATGATGCTTGTACATCGAGGGTTGTTAGGCCTATTCGCAGAGTATTCTAGATCTCGTTTCTATCACCATAGTAGGATTAGTTGCATGACGAGGGATATAACCCTATAAGTGAATAACGATAAGGGCTTGCACCAGACCGATGTAGTATGGAATGCATAGAATCTGACAAGTATGCATTAGAGAGTTATCATACTGCATTTGTATTTTCTTGACTTGTATTACGCATGATGTTTCTTATTTTCCTACACTTGACAATTAGCTTAGTTTCACTTGATGTTTTCATACTTTATTTATCGTTATTTCATATCATGTTTGTTACTACTGTGGAAATGTGTTAGTTATGAATTTATTCTTTATGTTTTATTTAAATTGTATTTTCTTTTGATGTCACTCACACCGTTATGGCTGACCCCTATACTTTTGGAGGTTAGGGTTATCTCTAGCCTCATGTTCTACTGGTAGTTACCATTAGCTTGGGATTTGGATGCATGTGGTTGAATGACAATATGGCTTATGCAAATTGTAAAATAATGTGTTGTAAAAGAAAGAAATTGTAATTCAAGGTATTTAATTTCTGCTGTGCTATGTAAAGAATTGATGTAATAAAAATTGAAAAAAATTCTGTGTTTGGCTATGTTTACTGGTAGATGCTGGGAATTGTGCCACGTGTTTTTATATTTATTTATTGGAAATTCGGGGCGCTACAGAGTTTGGTATCAGAGCATCCTTCAATAATAATGATAAACATGGTATAAGAATAAACCTAGGTGGACATTAGAGCGTGAGTACCTAGGTGTAGACATTAGAGTGTGAGTATCACATGGAATTAAAACAAGATGAAACTGTTTAGGGTATGACTGAGATTTTGCCATAAGGTATTGATGTGAATATGAATTTTGTTTTGATGCCCTAACTTTTCCCTTCATTTTGCAATATTCATTATAATGGCAGGACCCAGGACCAGGAATTGTAGAAATGGTGATGGAGCTGAGGGTTCCCATGGGGCCGAACTTGATCTAGAGACGAAAATTGTCAGGATGTATCAGACCTTGAACACATTCATGGCAGCCAACATGACTCGGAATCAGAATCAAGGGGCTGGGCCAGTTCTTGTTAATGCTAATCCAGTTAAGCAGGTTGAGTCCTTCAAGTGGATGAAGCCACTAATTTTTTAAGGGCAATCTGATCCAAGGAGTCTGATGATTGGGTTAGACAGATGGAGGTAGTCTTTGATGTTTTGGAAACCCCAGCAGCCAATAAGGTGAAATTGGCTATGATGTAGTTAGAGAAGGATGCTGGCGTCTGGTGCCAGTCAGTGAAAAAGGACATTTGGGGATCAACAGGTGACTTGGCAGTCTTTTCCGAAGGAGTTCAGGGATCATTTCTTTCCTCTGGATATTCAAGAGAAGAAGGCAATAGAATTCTTGAACCTACAGCAAGGTAGCATGTCAGTGCACGAATATGAGACTAAGTTCGCCTAGCTTTCAAGGTTGCATCAAAGCTAATAGTTTCTGAAGCAAAGAATGCCAAGAAATTTGAGCAGGGCTTGAGGCCGAATTTGAGGTCTCGGATGATACTATTGGACATTAGAAGGTTTGATAAGCTGGTCAGGAGAGCAGCAATAATAGAAGAAGATATGGATCAATTCCAGAGGAAGCAAGAGACCTAGAACAGGAATAAGAGGCCAGCACCTAGTCAGAGTGGGAATAAGTTCCCAGTGAAGCAGGGTAGGTTCAGTAGGCCAGAGAAGAAGGCACCCACAATTCGAGGCGTGACTTGTTTACAACTGTGGAGAGGCAGACCACTATCAGTCAGCATGCACCAAGCCACCTAAGGTGCGGTCTTGTTATCAGTGTGGTCATGAAGGGCATATCATACCAAACCGTCCGCAGTTGAAGAATGAAGGTGCAAGCGGAGGCAAATTTCAGAGACAGGGGCGAGTGTTCGCATTAACTGAGGAGGATGCGGGTAACTCAGAAGATGTGATCCAGTATACAAGAATTTTAAATTCATTTATTTGATGTATTAAGTAAAAACTTGTTTAAGATATTGGAGATTTGAGTATCATTCTTCATGTAACAGGATTTGTCTTGATTAATGGAATAAAAGCAAAAGTTTTATTTAATACTGGTTCTTCGCATACATTTGTGTGACCCAATTTTGCAAAAGTTTTGGGTGTGGAACCTAAGGCATTTTCAGGCAGAGCCTTGTCAGTGGCAACACCATCAGAAGAGGAATTGATTGCTGATCGGTATTATGAAGGCTGTGATATCGAGATTAGTGGGAGATTATTCGGCATTGATCTCAATGAACTACAAGTCTTGGGTGTGGATGTGATCATGGGCATTGCTTGGAAGGCAATATACGATGCCATAATTGAATTCAAGAAGAAGGAGGTGTTAGTGAATGCACCTGGAGGTCCCGCAGTGTCTTTTTAGGGGAAGAAGAAGGACCTGAAAGTGGCTACAATGGTATCTAATTTGATGATTCCAGATGAAGTCAGAAGCATTCGAGTTGTTAGGAATTTTCCTACGGTATTTTTGGAAGATCTGCCGAGGTTACCGCCATAGCGAGATATTGAGTTCTGTATTAATGTTCAGCCGCGAAGTGCTCCGATTTCTAAGGCTCCGTACAGGATGGAACCTGTAGAGCGGGATGAAGTTAAGAAGCAGATTGAGGAATTGCTGAGTAAGGGATTCATTAGGCCGAGTTGTAACCCCTGTTTTTCATTTTGTGTATTTTTGGAGTGTATTTTTCATTTTACCGTATTTTTCTCTCTTGTATTCTTTCTAAACCGTATATTGGAATTTTTTTCGATATATATTCATTTTATTTCATTTGGAGCTCTTTGTGTTTGCTTGGTTGTCTCGTTTGTTTCGTTCTTCAATATCTTATTCTTTCTTTCATTTTGTTCTTGTCCCTTTTTTTTTTGGGTGTTGTGGTGGTGGTGATTGGTTGTCCTATTTTCCCAATCCTTTTGTTTGATCCCTAATAAGATTTTCAAAGCCAAATTAAAATCCCCAATCCTATTTGTTATCCTATACATTTGTACCCTATTTGAAACCCATTAAACAAATCCTATTACTACTCCTAATTACCCACAACCCAAATACCTATTAACCCAACTTGTATTTCTAAACCCTAATTTCCCCTCATATATATATATACTCTCCCTCTCCCTCCCTAACCCTAATACTCTACCCTAGCCTCCATCTTCTACACCCGGCCTCCCCCTTCCTCCCTGCTTGAGCCGCACCCGCACACCATCAGCCAACCCAATCCCAAGCCATCCCAGGCTGACCCCTCTCCTCCCAGCCTGTGCTCATTGAACCCAATGCCACCCCCTTCCAGGCCAAGCACACCCCCCTCTCCTCCGGCCAACTTTCAACCCGAGCCCCGTCACCCCTACACTCCTATCCCCCTGGCCAATGCTTCTCTTGGCCATCCCGACCAACTCACACCACAAAATCCTTCGTCTCACTTTCTTGGTGTTCTCTTGTGGCTGCAAGCCAATTTTAGCATCTCGCTTGGTGGAGTTTTGTTCGTGTGGAGACTTTTGCTCTAGTTTGCTTGGATTCATTGATTCATGGATTTTCGTTTGTGGGTTTTGCTCGTTACTTTTGGTTTTCGTTGTTCTTCATCTTCGGTTAAGGTAAGTAACTTGTACTCCAATTTATTTGTTTAATACAAGTCAAAAATACCACCTATAGTATAGTTGGGTCTGGAGACGACTCTTGTTTGTGATATCCTTGATGGGTTTGGTCTCTATTGTGAAAATTTGACCATAGATGACTCACGACATAATATGGACATAAATTAACTTAGGTTTTACCCGTTCTTGATTTTGATCATGTATGTTAGACTTTTGTGAGAATTCGTATTTTGATTGAGACCCATTGATATATTTGGTGTGGACATGCTAGATACCCTAATTTATGATGTTTGGACACTTGGTAGACTTGAATTCATATTTGGTTGTGTTTTGAACAAGTTTTGTATGATATATATTGAGTTGTGGAAAAAGGGAAAAATCTGTATTTTGTCGCTGATCTGTTTTGTTTGCTGTTTTGGACTGTCTTAAAGTCAGTATCTTAATTTCAGTATAAAATATGAGTTTTAGAGAATTTCATCTATTTTCAAACCCCTCTGACCTTGCTTGATTTCATTTTCGTATGTATGAGTTATGACTATTTTAATACAGAGGTGTCGATTTATTCCATATTTTGTTTTTCGATGTTCTTGCTGACTAAATGATTTTATTAACTGTGCTATATATATTATTTTGATCCAAAACTTTGTTCAGTGTTTCTTTATCTATTTAGGGATTACCCAGAATTTTGGTGAATTTTATTGATTAGTTTTATGTGTTGTTTCATGCTCATTTATGAAATCTATACTTGCTGTATTTCGCTCGCTGTTCTGTAAAGAACATTATTTTCACTATGATTCCTTTTACTGTATGAAAAATATTTGTGAAATATGAAAGTTAGAATATTTTATCTATTTTTATATTCCTTTGGCGGAATTGGATTTCGTTTCACTGGTTGCGAGATATCATAGTTTTCGTACAACAGTGTTGGGAATTCCAGATTTTCCAAACTATGGTTTCTTGATGCTTTCTTATTTTTGATGACTGATCTACTTTTACTAGAAAATTCTAAAATTTTATATTTAGATACTGGACATATAGGAAAATGCCCCAGATTTTTTTTGGATTTAATTAATGTGTTTTCATGCTATTTTCCTGCTCTTGAATTCGTTTTCTTGATTTCTGGCTGAACCTATTTTCTGTATTCAAATCAGTTTTGAGCTATATTTTTGTGAATTAGTATATGACTTATTTATATTCGCTGGATTCGTGTGGAAGTCTATTTTCCAGATCCTTTAACGGATCCAGATTTGGATGTTTGTAACACTGGGAATCACTATTTTACTACAGTATGATCTTGTTGTCCTAAACTTGATATTTGGATTTTTATTCTTTCATGTATTATCTTGCACTCGTACATGTTTATCTTGCAACTTGCACTTGTCACATGATCATGCCATATTATTCTTGAGAAATTTTTCACATATACATGTTTGTTTGATATTAATAATAAATAACCAAGTCAGGGTTTAATGGACAGATCTAATAGTGGATAATTCAGAAACGTGTACACGGAAGGGGATCCACTGATCCTACGTGATTACTTGAGACTTGATACTTGCATGCAAGACACGATACTTGCCACTTGCACACTTGACATGTGATTACATGATACATGCTACTTGGAGCTTGGTGCTCGATTACTTGACTTGTCCCCGAGTATACTGCCCTCTATGGTTCACTATGAAATCTAAAGCGAAACTGTTTGTTGTAGCAACCATGTAAGGTGGGCTGTATGAAGTGCTACCTAGATAGTAATTCACTACAAGACTTGATACATGATACTTAAACATGATACTTGAACATGATACATGCTTGCTTGATACTTGACTACATGATACATGAGACTTGATACCTGATACTTGATACATGATTACATGATACTTGACACTTGATGCATGTTTATATGATACTTGATTACTTGATACTTGATTTATGCCATGTACCCTTGTTCACTTTACCATGCCAGTTGTTTATGTTGACATCATACTTATACCATGTTGCTTGTTAGTTTTCCTATGAACTTGTATCCTACATTATAAATGGCCCGTAACTTGCAATTGACGGGTACTTGTTTTTCTCTTTTCCTTTTTCCTGCATTCGTTGAATTGCATATTTTGGAGAACAGGTTCCAGATGGTATTGGAAACATGAAGTATTAGTACTGGATTTTATTATTATTATTCTTGTAGCTTGCTTGAACAATATTGTATTTGAGACTTGAATTTATTCTTGTATTTGGGCAATGTGACCCAAGATATTTGTTTTATTCAGATCATGACTATTTGAGATTTATGTATTTGGTTTCAAGTATTCTTGTTGGTATTTTGGCTCATTATGTGCATGTGATTGATTCTTTTGCTTCCGACTCTGATGATTCTTGTGAATGTTGTAAAGATTTTTTGAACAGCTTATGGATGAAAATCATTCGCTGGGCTTTTGTTGCGTATCCGTATTCCGTATTCTTTTTGGGAAGCGGGGCGTGACACGAGTACTTCGCCATGGGGTGCACCAGTGTTGTTAGTGAAGAAGAAGGATGGGTCAATAAGGATGTGCATTAACTACCTGGAGTTGAACAGGGTAACTATTCAGAACCAATATCTGCCTCCACAGATTGATGATCTGTTTGATAGGCTTCAGGGAGCAGCTGTATTTTCGAATATTGATTTGCGGTCAGGGTATCATTAGGTCCGAGTTAAGGTAGAAGATGTGAGCAAGACAGCTTTCAGAACATGTCATGGACTCTATGAGTTTTTTGTGATGCCATTCAGAGTGACGAATGCGCCGGTAGTGTTCATGGACATGATGAACCAGATTTTGTAGTCGTTTATTGATTCCTTCATGGTGGTATTCATTGATGATATTCTGGTATATTCGAAGTCGGAGGAAGAGCACTATAAGCACTTGGCAGAGATATTGAAGAAGTTATAGGAGCATAACTTGTATGCCGAGATGTCGAAGTGTGAGTTTTGGAAGTTCGAGATAGCTTTCCTTGGTCATATCCTTTCTAAGGAGGGAGTGGCCACCGATCCTCAGAATGTTGAAGCAGTGAAGAATTGGCCCAGACCCATGTCAGTGAAGGAAGTTAGGAGTTTCTTGGGTATGGCTGGGTACTACAGGAGATTCATTCAGGGCTATGCACAGATCGCAGTTCCTTTGATAGAGTTGACTCAGAAGAATGTGGCTTTCACTTAGACTGATAAGTGTGAGGTGAGTTTCCTAGAGGTAAAGGAGAGGTTAACGACTGCACCTATCTTAGCTTTGTCGCAAGCGGGAAAAAATTATGATATCTTTAGTGATGCGTCGCTCAGAGGTTTAGTGTGTGTCTTGATGCAGGAAGGAAAGGTTATTGCATATGGTTCAAGACAGTTGCATCCACATGAGAAGAACTATCCGACGCATGATCTGAAATTGGCAGCTATTATCTTTGCATTGAAGCAGTGGAGGCATTATATATATGGAGAGAAAGTCAACATGTATATTGACCACAAGAGCCTGAAGTACATTTATCAGCAGAGGGATCTAAATCTTCGGCAGAGAAGATGGTTGGAGGTGTTGGAAGCCATTCGTCCTGAGATCAAGTATCATCTAGGCAAGGTGAATGTGGTGTCCACAGGATCTGTAACACCCCGAATTCCAAAATACAACTGAATTCGAGTTCCACAGGATCTTTTCACTTCTCTTCTACAATCTTACATGGAAATAAAACTTTACTTTACATTAGAGTTACATTTACATTAACATCTGTACAGCGAAAGCAAATTTTACATCAATGAAATGAGATACAACAACAGTTGAATAATCTTTAAGCATCGAGTCTTCTTTAGTCTTTTTCATGTGTTTTATCCTGCATAGAAACTGTGGGCATGTCAGTTCATTCAACTGACGAAATATTATATATGGCCATCCTCTCTATGTCGAAAACAGTATAACGATTCTCAATACTTAACAAACCACAAACTTGTTCACAAACAAAGATAAAGGGACTATCCTATTAATGTTGTGTTGTGAATGTGCACTTAGTCCTTAATGCAACTATTTATATTTATATAACACTAATGCACACTTGTTCAGAGTCTATGCAGCCCATACTATATAGGTCCGAGGGCAAGCCCTTAATCGCTCTTCATTTTATAGGGTTCAATCCCTCGCCATGCCTTGACCTACTTCTGTAACTATAGTAAGTATCCTAGATGTTCTACGAACTACGAACTCACGTCTAGGTGTCCTGGAGAGAATTTCAATGCACTGACACATGACTCATCAAGCAGGCATCCTGTGGTAATTCACCTCTTACCATAGACATGACACCACTCGTAGTCACCAAACACCCCACGAGTGTCGCCACCGGGACGGTACTCTGGATTAGTATCCACGTCCTACTCATGACGCATCATGGGACATCCTGTGAATACTCTCACGCCGCCAATCCAATGGCCCTCATACTCAATGTTTTTCTCTTACTTTCATCACATTTTTACTATGTAACTAGTCCTTAATTTAATTGAATCATGAACAAAATTAATCTCTTTGGGTTATCATTCCCACTATACCGGTCTTATTCATTCATTTCACATGACCCAAATCTTGGTCTTTTCATTTCAAATATCATTTCAACAATTCTTTCATTTGCCGGTATGAGACTTAGCTACACCCTATTTCTCAATTTCAACTCATAATTACAACAATTGAGTTTTTCATACTCATAAATCTCTTTTTTCATGATTAACAATAATTTTCTTTTCATGTTCATAGCATTTGTGTATTCATGCTCATAAAATCTTTCATAATTCATCATAACATTCAATTTCACTTTCAAGTTCAAACTCATGCATAAATAAAAGAATTCGTTTTTCTAACTTGTCACATTCATAATTCATTCTTCCCATGGAATTACCGTACTGTCATTTTATCAAAAATTCACACTTTCATTGCTAAAACTCATTTCAAAACTCTTTTAAACAAGACATGTATTTTTCTTTATTCAAGGACAATTTAAACTAATAAAATAATAAGTTCTTTCTTGCCAAAAATAGTCTCAAATTCTTATTTATACTAGGCCACAGGTTATAGAAAATTATCCCACGAAAATCCAGATATTATTTGAAACTTCAGGGCAGTCGACTGTTAAAACATGGACAGTCGGCTGTTCTGCGAGGATTTACAACTCGAAAACCAATAGTCAGGGTAGTCAACTGTTACATTGTAGTCGGTCGTCTGTTCCGCAAAGATTTGAACTCGAAAACAAAAAGTCAGGGTGGTCGAATGTTTCAATATAATCGGTCGACTGTGCTACTGGGTTTTTCAAATTCCCAAAATATTTTTACTTCTTTTTCTTCTCTTTTTGAGTCAAATTTTCCAGATCTTAATATGTATACAAATACAGTAAATCAGTATTTTTTTTAAATTATTTTTTCACTAATAAAAACATGCATTTCTAATCTCATTTTGCATTCTAATGTCCAAAATTTTGATATTTAGAACAACCACATATGCACACAATTCGAAATATAGATTTCTACAAAAAATATTCTATTTCTTCATTCCTTTATTTATTAGCCAATCACACTAATTTAGAACACCAAAGTTTCCTTCCTTGCTACAATAAAATTGCTTACAATTAACCAATTCAATTTCACATGAAACATTCAATTTTGTCTCATAGGCATAGATTTTCACACAACATGATTCTTAATTATCTAGCATGGTAAACATGATATTTTTTTAGCATTGTAATTCACAAATAGCCCAACAACATTCATTTCACTAACATTATCATCTCATCACTAATTAAGCAACATGAGTCAAATCTCAACTAGTTGTTCTCTAACAATTTTATCAAAACACTCCTAGCATGGTATCTAGATTTAGAAGTCATGAGAAACACCCACCTATTTGGAGAAAACGAAATGAAAAGCTCCTAGAGTCTCCTAGAATGCAAGAAAGTAGCCTTCTCCTCCTAGATTGTACTGCACGTTGCCTTCTCCTTCTTAGTTGTGTGGAACCCGACCCTCCTCCTTGCCGTTGGTGATGAAGTAGCCGGCCTCCTCTTGGAATGAACACACATACAATATGAACACTCAATCTTTTACTCACTCAAACTTCTCAATCTTTTTTTCTCACCAGCCTTTCTTCTCTTAGTAATTTGTTGTGCATAAATGAGAAGAAACTAGGGGTATTTATACACTTTTAGGATGAGATTGAATGGATAGGATTAATCAAGGAGTTAGAAACTAAGGACTAAGATGAGTTAGGAAGTTGTAGCAACTTCCATGAACTCAATAACTACCCCTCAACTCAATCCCACTCTCCCTCTCTTTCTTGGCCACAGCTGGCCTCCCTTTGGGGGTGCAATGCACACAGAAATGCATGCACATGTCCCAACTAGTGTCCCCTATAAAAGTTGT
Organism: Hemerocallis citrina; assembly: GCA_017893485.1. Taxonomy (NCBI): domain Eukaryota; kingdom Viridiplantae; phylum Streptophyta; class Magnoliopsida; order Asparagales; family Asphodelaceae; genus Hemerocallis; species Hemerocallis citrina. The sequence goes on along the minus strand of JACEHZ010000680.1, from coordinate 27,259 downwards.
ACAAATTTAATTAATCAATTGTTCACTAATTGTGTCTACATGACAAGTTGTCACAATTAAAAGATTAATTAAGTTTGTGGGCCTCAAAATAATGGGCTTTAGGCTCATGGACTAAATAATAAAATATTTAAATTATTAGAGTGGGCTTAAAAAGTAAGAAACAAGTTTAGGCTTTATAAAATAGGCTTTTTAGAAAGATAAAGAGAAAGAAAGAAATAGTTGTCCATGTTATAAAAGATAACTTTATAGGAAAATATGCATGCAAAATTTTGCACATGCACAACACGTGAAAATCAATATTTCTCATTAAATGAAAATTTCAGGGTATTACAGGATTGGCCCAGGCAAACTCCCTCAGGTAACCTCGTTGGATTAGGGCTTCGATCTCGTCCATGAGGGCTCAGCAATAATCTGTATCGTGCTCGGTGTCTCGATGGAAGCGGCAGTAGAATCTCTAGTCTCGCTTCTTGCCATTGTTGGTCTGTCGGGGGGGGGGGGGGGGGGGGGCAGACATTTCCCTTATCCTCGATCTTTATCAAAATTGCCGAGACGTTCTGAGTCAGGGGCGTATACCTCTCGAATCGAGGGACTGGGGGGATCCTCTTGAGGCCAACCGTTTCTTTCAAAGGCCTCTTGAAGGGTTCGGCATCCTCGACCTTACGCTTCCCCTTAGCAGTGGCTTCCTTAGTGCCTTCAAGATTGAGGGCCTCCTCGGCCCGAATATACTTCTCAACCCTGTTAAGTAGGTCGGAAAAGTTCACGGGTGGCTTCTTGGCTAAGGAAGCCTTGAGCTGGCCATGGCAGACATTGTGTCGGAAGGCAACCCCTATGTCGAGGGAGGAAACTGACCTTGCCTCGGTGGTGAATCTCCGAATGAACTCACGGAGGGATTCCCCATCCTTCTGTTTGAGGTCAAAAAGGGAAGAACTCGCCTTCTCGACCTTCCTACTGGTTACGAAGTGGGCTAGGAAGTTTGCCTCCAGTTGTTCGAAAGAGAAGACATGGCCGGGGGTAAGTTTGGAGAACCATTTCCAAGCCAGGCCACGAAGGATAGCGGGGAATGCGCGGCAGAGTAGGGGATTCGCAGTGCTGTGAATCATCATAAAGGTCTTAAATCCCTCCATGTGATTAGTAGGATCACCCTCGCTATTGTAGGTCTCGAATTGAGGAGGCCTGAAGTTTCGAGGGATCTTGGTTTCCAGGATTTGGGGGGAGAAAGAGGGTCCAGTCTGCCGATAACCGTGGCCCGGTACCGATCCGCCCTCACCAAGATGGGCGAGGTGGTTCTCCATCTCCTCCAAGCAACGAAGGACGGTGTTTGCCTATTCCTGGGGGTGGGCCGAACCACAGGATTCGCCGCCTCCTGTTTTCAATCGTGGGTCGGAGCTGTTGCGAACCTCGGTGGTCTAGCTGCCTCGAATGGCTTGGAGGATCTCATCCTGGAAATTTTCAAACTCGACCCTTGTGACGGGGGCCTGCCCTGTGGGTCCATGGGGCGAGCGGCTGTAATCTGGATTGCGCCTGGGATGGCTGTCGGTGATGGTTCGAGACCGGGTTGGAAGCGGCCTCTCCCCTAGTCCGGCTAGCCTGTCGATCTGAGATGACACGGCGTAGATCAGTCACATACAAAGGTTTGGTCGCGCCGTTTACCTGAGGTTGGTTGGAACCATGGGCATCCGCGCGGCTGGGACGTGGAGGATCTGGATGTCTGGCTTTGGGAGCCATGGAGGAGCTCGGACGCGAGGTGACGTCCACCAACTGGGCTCAGCCTGGCGACAGCACTAAGAGGAGCTTCCCACAGACAGCGCCAACCTGATGCTGTTTGTTTTGGGGTGTGGGGGCAGTAGGTGTGAGTTTTTGCAATTTGTGAGAGGGAGACCGTAGTGCTGGCGTCGGTCCGACCCCGGAAAGCGGGAGCGGCTCGGAAGTAGGAGCGGTAAGGTAGAGGCTGGGTGTTCGGCCTCGAACGTAGGAGCTCAGCTCGGATGTAGTAGCTCGTCTCGGGTCTTCTGTACCTGCACACTGCCTATAAACACCGGGAGAAGTCCCGGCGACAGGTCCTCTGACGATCTAAACAGTCACTGGAAAAAAGACTCGGCAGCTAGGGTTCAAGTGGGGAAAGTTTTATTACCTGCCAAAGTGAGGAGGGGGCTGGGTATTTATAGGCAGGGGTAAACGGGTCTGGAGCCCTAATGGGCCGGGTTGGACCTGTTTGCCCATGGGCCCGACCTGGTTTTGGCCCATTGGACTGTAGCTGGCTTGATGATCACAGGGGGGAGAGTCCAGAGGAGATCAGAGGGTCCTGATCGCTCCACTTCATTTATCCCACTTAAGTTAGCAAGATCAAGGCAGGAAATCCGATGGATATATTCCCCAGAATATGAATAATTTGTAATTTTCGATATTAACTTTAATTAATGAGATATTAACAAACAAAATAACAAACCAAAAAACTTCAACGATCAAGAACAAGTTGAACAATTCTGATCCCCTAGTCTTCTGCTCCGATTCTACCTCTCCTCCACCCAACTCCTCTAAAATTTGTTCCACTCATTTTGTAATTCCTATCCGCAAAATTTTCCCAAAATGCCCCTCCCCCCCCCCCTATAAAAGGTGTGATTATCGCCTTCTGATCCCCTAGCCTTCTTAGTCATTTCTAAATTCTAATAATGCATCACTTGTGAATAGGGCTGCAAAAGAATCGAGCTATTCGCGAGCTATTCGGCTCGAGCTCGGTCAAAGCTCGGCTCGAACCGAGCTCGAGTTCGAGCTTGGGTTTTTTTTTTTTAGGCTAAGCTCGCGAGCTATTCGGCTCAAATACGGTCAAAGCTCGACTCGAACCGAGCTTGAGCTCAAAACTGAGTTCGTTTAGTAAACGAGCCGAGCTCGAGCCTGAAGGTATTCAGCTCGGCTCGGCTGGATTGCAGCCCTACTTGTGAAGCAGGCCTCCAAGCCTCTTCCAAGCAAATAACCTCTAAATAATTATCTTTCCCTTCTTTTTTTTTTCTAATATCCATCCATATAATCTATGTCAAATTATGTATATATTTACATTAGCCAAATACAAAAAATAAAAAAATGGCCAAGAAAGGTGCGATTATCGCATTCTCTTCCCTCCTGTTGGTGGCCATCATTGCAGTTGTCGCTGTGGTCACCATTAACCCTGATTTTATCAAAGGCAAGAGTTACTCTGATTCTTCAGCTGCATGCCGACAACAGTGGCGGTTTGTCGACCCCCATGAAAGCCATCAAGGACTTCTTCCAGCCTCAGTCAGGACTTCTGTTAACAGCACTGACCCCAAGACTGGAAATAGCGTTGTTCCGTGCCAATGTGGAGCATCTCAAGGAGGCAGCAAATCGGCCGTCCTGATCAATGCTCAGAAGGACCCGAGGTGGCTAACGCCCTCAAGGGTTGCCAAACCAACTTCAGATACGGAATGAAGTTAACAATTTTAATTTAATGATCTTTAATTTTGAATATTAATCAAATTAGCAACCAAAAATGCTGTATTAATTTCATGTGAACGCTAATTTGCAATTTCAGAACCTTGAGGAAGCAATTACAAACATTAAAGGTTACCCAACCCAAGGACATGTGGAGGGCGTTGTACGACGTCCGGACTTTCCTCAGCACAGCGACTCGCTTCCAAGAAGAATGTATTGACGATTTCAATGTACCGCGACTCCGTTCCGTCTGATATTAAATTAGGTATGCATCCAGCGCGCCTGCCATTGCTATGAAGAAAGCCCTTCTTAACACATACATGGAGCTCACTAGCAATGCTCTTGCCGTTGTCAATAAACTTATTGAAGTTGACATTCAGTCATTCTTGAATGGCAGCGACTTATTTAGCTGCAGGCTATTGTCGTCTGATGAAAACGACAGCTTCCCATCATGGGTGTCGGCATCCCAAAGGTGGCAATAAAAAATAAAAATTCGTTCACGATACTGATTGAGTACATGTGTATATAATGCAACCATGATGAGATCAAGTTTCATGGCCAAGGATATTGGAGTTTAGAACACCGCGGGCCCTGACGGTCAGCAGGCAGTCGCATTTCGTGCAGGATCTCACAGGTCTGATTTCTACAACTGCCAATTCGACGGATTCCAAGACACCCTTTATGCTCACTCTATGACCCAGTTCTACTGTGAATGCACCATCGCTGGCACTGTCGACTTTACCTTCGGTGATGCCAACTCCTTAGCAAACCTCAGTTTATTCGTTCATCGTCATCAAGGAAAGATATATTCTTATAGAAAACATATATATCTTGTTTCTGTTCTTTGTTTATAATGAACTTCACTGTTTGCGAAACAATACACTTGGGGTTAAATTCGAGTAGGAATTTAATTATGTTTAGATAATTTTTGAGAAAATTAATTTCCGTCTACATAAGGTATAAGAACTTAAGACTTTACTCTTTTGGTTCTGAAGACAAAACAAAGACTACCAAAACCGAACATCCAAAAGTTGTCACAGGTATGCATAACAAGCCGGAGAATTTCAAATGGGCTAATTTTTAGACTTGGCAGAGCAAAATGCTAATCTATCTCACAACTCTTGTGTTGAACAGGTTCCTCGAAGAGGAAGAACCGAAGCCAGCAAATGGGAAAACTCTAGAAACCCATAAGGAGGCGTATGCAACAGTTGACGCTTGGAGGCATTCAGACTTTCTTTGCAGAAATTTTATTCTAAATTGTTTGGATGAAGTACTGTACAAGGTATATTGTCCACCAATTACTGCAAAGACCATATGGAATGCTCTGGCAAAGAAATATAAGACAAAGAATGCCAGCTTGAAGAAATTCATCGTCGATAAATTTAAGGACTATAAAATGGTGCTCCAAGTCTGTGATTGTCCAGATGCAAGAGCTTCAAATCATCATGCTCGAGATTCAAGCAGAGGACCATAGTGTTGACGAATCTTTCTTAGTAGAAGCAATTATTGGAATGTTGCCTCTATCTTGGTGGAAAGATTTTTGATATTATCTTAAGCATAAAAAGAATGAAATTTCTTTGGAAGATCTTATCGTCGAGCTTAAGATTGAAACAAATAATCGTGGAACAAACAATACCACAAGCGAGGAGGCTAGAGTACATATTGTGTAGAACTCTAAAAATCACAAAAACAACTCTAATAACAACAACAAGAAGAATTCCTAGAAGATGAAAGCTTCTGACCAATGATCCAAAGACAATAGGCCTAACAAGAAGTTTAGTGAAAACTGTTGGATTGAATTTGGGAAGCCTGATCATTCAGCTAAAGATTATTGATTCAAGAAGAATGGCAACACATCAGAAGCAAATGTTACTGAGAACATTACATCAAGCATCAAGGACTTAAACCTTTCTGCAATTGTTTCTAAATGCAACCTAGTCCAAAACTCTGAACAATGGTGGGTAGACACTGGTGCTACTTGACACATCTGTTTTGATAAATCAATGTTTTCAACTTATCAGAAATTGGATCATGAAGAAAATCTCTACATGGTAAAATATGTTGTGTCAATGGTCGAAGGTTGTAGGAAAGTCATTCTGAAGTTCACTTCTTGCAAGAATATTACGCTGAACGATGTACTTCACGCGCCATATATCTGCAAAAATCTTTTTACTGGATATGTGATGTTAAAGAAAGAATTTCAGGTTGTGGTTGAGTTAGAAAAGCTGGTGTTGACAAAGACTGGGTTTTATGTCGAGAAGGGATACTTATGTGATGTGTTATTTAAGGCTGGGATTTAGTCTTGGAAAGTTCTCAAGAAAGAATCCAAAAAAATTGGTAAATATCATTCTTTTTATCACAGAGTGGTAAATATCACATAATGATGATTTTCTAATAATCCCCCACAAGAATGATGATTTTCGTCTCCCCCCGACAAAATGGTAAATATCACAAAGTTTAATTGGACCAATGTCACATCGTGGATAGGTAAATATTTCACTTTGAACCTTTCCTAGTTAAAATTTATCAAATATACTTGGCTAATGGGTGAAATATTTCATCTTGAACCGACAACGTTGGTGTATAACAAGACAATTTACACAACATTGTATCCTTCAAATCCAATCTCTTGGTTGTATTCATTTTGGCCTGAACAAATCTCGGTTCTGTCAGTGCTTTAGGGAACAACCCATCCTTTTAAAATTCTCATAGAGCCAACTCATCTCATACTTACATAGGTGACTGCATCCATAAAGAGTATCCTACAATACTCCACTTCTGATTTTCAAAGAATGGACGTAATTAAAAGCATTGCATAACCTTTTAATACTTCTATAGGCATGCATTTATTTTGCATCATAAGAATGAGATGGAACTACGTCCAAATGCAATACTAGTTGAGTTACTCATAACTGGTTGTCCTATTGAACCTAGTCTATGGGATCGCCAATCGCCATGTTAAGTTTCCGTATAAGGTAACTCGTATTGGTTTAGGTTTTTAGACTCATTCCCCTCGATGCACAGTCAATTTTCTCTCTAGATAAACGCTTAGTGAATGGATCCACTATACTATCTTGTGACTTCATAATATCAATGGAAATTATTCCATTTGAGAGTAACTTCCTAATAGAATTATGGTGTCTCCAAATATGTTGCGATTTACCATTATATATAGAATTGTGTGCTCTACTCAATGCTGCTTGATTATCGCAATGGATACATATGGCCGCCATAGGTTTAGGCCAAAATAGAATGTCTTCTAAAGATTGGTGAAGTCATTCTGCTTCTTCACCTGTTTTTTCTAAAGCTATGAACTCGGATTCCACTGTGGATCAAGCAATACGAGTCTATTTAGAAGATTTTCATGACACAGCAGCTCCTGCTAGGGTAAAAGCATAACCACTTGTGCATTTTGATTCCTCTGAATCCGATATCTAATATGCTTCACTATATCCTTTAAGAACGGCAGGATATCTTCTATAATGCAAAGAAAAATATGTGATGTTTTCTAAATACCCAAGCACTCTCAACAACAATGCCTAGTGTCCTTTTCCTGGGTAACTTGTGTATCTGTTTAGTTTATTAAACAATGTCTGGTCTCATATAGTTCATTATGTAGATTAAACTGCCTATTACAAGAGAATACTCCTCTTACATTATACTCTCATCAGTGTTTTTATGCAAAACTACAGATGGTGAAAAATGATTTGATACTACTTTAATACCTTTTTTCTTGAATCTTTCACCACTTTTTCAACATAGTGTGACTAAGATAATTCAATACCACTAGGTGTGGCAAATATTATTGTGATACCCAAAATAATATCTGCCACACCTAACTCTTTCATGTCAAAGTGGTTGATTAGCATTTTCTTTAAAGTCTTTATAACTTCATATTAGCATATCATCCAAATATAGGCAAACAATCACACATGATTGTCCCATTTGTTTGTAATAATGTATTTATCACATTCATTGATTTGAAAACCATTTTTCATCATGAAACTATCAAATTTTTCATGTCAATGTTTTGGAGCTTGTTTAAGTTCATATAGGGATTTAACAAGTATGCATACTTTATTTTCAACTCCCTTTGAAATAAACCTTTCCGGTTGCTCCATGTAGATTTCTTCCTCGAGATCCCCATTTAAGAATGTCGTCTTGACATCCATTTGATGGATTTCAAGATTGTAAATAGATTTTATTATTATCAACATCCTTATACAGGTTATCCATGCAACAGGTGAATAGGTATCAAAGAAGTCTACACCCTCCTTCTAGTGATACCTTTTAGCCAGTAATCTGACTTTATATTTGTTAATAAAACCATCTAGTTTCATTTTCCTCTTGAAGATCCATTTACATCCGATTGGTTTATGTCTTAGTGGAAGGACAACCAATTTTAAAGTGTGATTGCTTAGAATTGATTCAATTTTACTATTGATAACTTCTTTCCAATAGGAAGACTCTGAGAATGAGATTGTCTATTTAAAAGTCTGAGGTTCAGCCTATAATATGTATGTTAAAATGTTTGGACCGAAAAACGTAGAGATTTTAGTCCGTACACTCCTCCTTAGTTCTGTTTCATCATTTTCGTGATGAGTTTCATTATTTCTCAGTTAATACTTCTCTTGTTCTTTTAAGAGCAGGATTTCCATTATTTCTTTTGTGTGGAAACACATCTTCAAAGAATATGGCATTTACTGACACAATGACTGTGTTTACACTTATGTCACTTACTTCATATCTAAAGACTAAAAATCTATAAGCACTACTATTTTTGACATGGCCTAAAAAAATAGCAATTTATAATTTTTTGTCCAATTTTGATTCTCTTGGGATGAGGAACTGAAACCTTTGCCAAACACCCGACACTTTGAGGTATTTGTAGTTAGGAAAATGTCATTTCCATAACTTATATAGAATTGAGTCAGTTTTCTTGTATGGATCCATGTTTAGTATGTGATTAGACCTAACCAAGCCCCCCTCCCCCCCCCCCCCCTAAGTTCAGAGGTAGACCAAAAGTTATAAGCATGACGTTAATCACATCTTTTACCATTCTGTTCTTTCTTTCTACAACTTCATTTTGCTAAAATGAGTATGGAGTTGTTGTTCGGTGGATTATCTCATACTCTGCACACAACTGTGCAAAATGTGACTCTTATCCTCCACCTCGATCAGGCATCAATATCTTGATTTTTTTGTTAAGCTGATTTTCTACTTCAGCTATGTATTTTGTGAATGCTGCAATTGCTTTGTCTTTACTACTTAGTAATACACTGCAATCATGGATAAATATGATAAAATACATTTTTTCACTTCTCATAATTAAGGAATTAAAATCACATAAATCAATAGGAGTTAAGTCTAAAGGCTCAGTACTCCTGTCCACCGTGTTGAATGGTTTCTTAACAATTTTTGCTTCTACACAAGTTACGCTCGTGGTTTTTATCAATTTTAAATTTTGGTATTAAACCTAAATTTATAAGTTTTTTTATCTTTCGAAAATTTATGTGTCATAACGTATCATGTCATAAAAGTGTTTCAGACTCGCAAATAAGAAATTGTACTTTTATTAATAACATAATCAAGGTACTTTGGAATTTTGCCGACTATGGCTATATTAGCCTTAAATAACCAATCACATAGGTAACCCCTCCCGACATAATCTCAGCCTTGGTCAGCACCAGCTTGTCTGACTCAATCATAATCTGAAATCTTTTATTTGACAACACAGATCTAGAGATAAGATTTTTGCAAATATCTAGCAAATGAAGTACATCGTTCAACGTAACATTCTTGCCATATATGAACTTTAGAATGACTTTCCCACAACCTTCAACCATTGACACGGCATAATTACACATGTAGAGCTTTTCTTCATGATCCAATTTCTGATAAGTTGAAAACATTGATTTATCAAAACAGATGTGTCGAGTAGCACCAGTGTCTATCCACCATTGTCCAATATTTTGGACTACGTTGGATTCAGAAAAAACTGTTGAAATGTTTAATTCCTCGATGCTTGAAGTAATGTTCTCAGTAACATTTTCTACTGAAGTGTTTTCATTCTTCTTAAATTGGCAATCTCTAGCAGAATGACCAGGCTTTCAACAAATCCAACAGTTTCCACAGAACTTCTTGGTTTCAACTTCTTGGAATTCTTCTTCTTGTTGGAGTTCTCCACAACATGCAATTTAGCCTCTTCGCAAGTGGTCTTGTTCGTCCCACAGTTGTCTGCTTCAATCTTAAGCATGGCGATAAAATCTTCCAAAGAAACTTCATTCTTTTATGCTTAAATATCGGATATCTTTCCAAGACAGAGGCAACTTTCCAACAACTGTTTCTACTAACAATGATTCGCCAACACTATGACCCTCTGCTTCAATCTCGTGCATGATGATTTGAAGCTCTTGCATCTGGACAGTCACGGACTTGGAATCTACCATTTTGTAGTCCATAAATTTATCGATGATGAATTTCTTCAAGCAGGCATTCTCTGTCTTGTACCTCTTTGACAGAGCATTCCATAAGTCTTCGCAGTAGTCAGTGGACAATATATCTTTTACAGTACTTCTTCCAAGCAATTCAGAATACAATTTCTGCAAAGAAAGTCTAAATGCCTCCAAGCATCAACTGCTGCAAATGCCTCCTTATAGGTTTCCAAAGTTTTCCCATCTACTGGCTTAGGTTTTTCCTCCTCGAGGAAGCTATCAAACCCAAGAGTTGTGAGATAGAAGAGTATTTTGTTCTGCCATGTCTTGAAATCAGCCCCTTTGCAATTGTTGGGCATGTTATATGTGTACTTGTGACCACTTTAGGAAGTTTTGTTTTGGTAGTTATTGTTTTGTTTACAAAAGCAAAAGAGTAAAGTCTTAAGTTGTTATCACTTATGTAGATGGCTCAAAATTAAATTCCTAATCTTTAAGTTATGGTTTTAACGTGAGTCCAAGCCCAGCTCGACCCTATGGCACACATGTAGGTTTCAAACTGAAGCCCAAGCCCACTTTGGGTGTGTTATCCCTCCGAAGAAAATCTTTTATACCACATGGACACATCCTTATTAATTTGCTTCAACTTTTTACTTTTATCCGATGTGGGACTAAAATTTAATGTCTTATTCCAGGCAAAGAACTCAATTTTTTATTTCAACATGCTAAATTCGAAGACGAATATTTCATTCATTGAAATTCATTTTGGATATGTCAATACATTATTTTGTTCGTTTTAATGAGTAGAATAAGTTGGAAGTTTGAATCGCTCAATTTGGATATTAGAAAGTTCTCAAGAAAGAATCCAAAATACTGATTTCCAACAACTCCTACTTCCAGAACTACCAGATCATCATCGCCCGCAACACTGACAAGGCCGAACAAGTGAGTGTTGTCAACCGCACAGGGCAGGAAGGATTGCAATGAGAACTCAGGAACCATCCTCGATGGCTGCAAAATCACCGCAGGAGCATGCATTTATCCCATTCCTCAAGGCAAACCCCATTTTCCTTGGCCGCCCATGGAAGCCATATTCGTGAACTGTGACATTGATGATGTTGTTGTACCAGTTGGATTCTCACCGATGTGCCCCAACCTGATGGACCTTGGAGGCTTGCTGTAATACCCCAGATTTTTTTTAAATAATGATTTTGAGATTTATAAATGAATTAAAATGATTTTTGGTGATTTAATAAATATTTTTCTGAAATTTATCTTTTTACACGTGCAAATATTTTTTTGGAAAGTTCAAAGTCAGAAATTATTGTGGAGAAACCCATTATTTATTATTAGATATTATTTGTGAATTTTTTGGATTTTTTTGATAATTATTTGACCTATCTGCAAATAATACAAAAAGAGGAAGTTTTGTGCAAAATTACCACTTGTAGTGAAAACTCCATATTTTTGGATTTTTGGGCTGAGTATGATGCCTAGTCAATTCATAGGTAAAGAGTTTACTTTTTGTTTTAATAAATTTGGTTTATTTTGCAAGTTTTGACAAAGAATTGTCTTTTTGCAAAATTGCCACTTAGCGGGCAAAAATTACAATTTCATTTTCTGAGTTTTACAACAGTGCCGGTCAGATCTGGAGTGTTGGTTTTTTTTTTTTTTTAAATTCAAATTGAATTGGTTTTATCTAATTTCCAAGTATAAGGATTTATATATGTAAAGATATATTTAAAAGAGATATTTTGCAAATCTATTCAAAAACCTTAAAACCCTATTTCAGGCCAATATAAGGTGAGGTGCAGCCATCTCTTTGCTGCACTACACAAAAGGATTTCTTTATTATTATTTTCTTGGAGTTTCAAAGTAAGGATCTTGGTTTTCTTTCGAAATGTAGGATTTTCTTATTCTCTTTATTAGCTTCGGTTGATTCTTCAATAAGGTGAGTGACATATGTTTGTTCTTGTATTGTTCTAAGCATGTTTTACGTGATGATTTATCTATTAGAAATCATATTAGGGATTTTATGTTGATATAATGAAATTTGATAGAAGAATGAACTAAAAATTGGATCTTTCCATGAAACTATGCTTTTGATGAATTAAAACCCTAATTGTTGAATTGAGATTGTTAAAGAACTTAATAGAAATCATGAGTAGGTTTTATTCCTTCATATACTTGTTATTTTGATTCATTATAATGAGTTGTATGATGATATTGCATAAAAGTGAACAAAAGTAGATCTTTACTGTGTAGACAATGTATATGCTCTGACTGAAGCTTTCGGAGAAGTGAAATTTGCTTGTTTATATGTTATAATCACCTATTATTCATGAGTATGCAGATGTGAATGATTTTACATATGGTTAATGAATTTTAAGAGAAGTTATCAGATTAAAAAGATCAAGTTTGAGTACAAGAAGGAATTTTGAGTTTGGGTCTGTGCATGTTTCAGCCGAGATTTATTTTTGTGGTTTTGGAGCTTTCGAGTGGTATTTTGAGTTAATGGCATTGGGACAGTTTTGAACACTATATGGCTTCTAATTGATGATATTTCTATGCTTTAAAATGATGCAAATATACACTTACACTTATAGATATATACATTCTATTTCACTATTGTGAAGAAACTGAGTTTTGTGTGTTTTGCAAAGTTTTAAATTAAATTTTGATTATTTTCATACTAAGATTGAATGGGATATTATAATACTTCTATTTGGTGAATTTTGATGCTATAACTGATGCTCAAACTCTTATATAAACACACATATATACATATCGGCTGTTTTGAAGAGATTATGTGAAAATCTACTCTTTTATGGATTTGATGAGATTTGGAATTGTTTTATAAACTCTTATATGTTATACAAGTCATATTAAACCATCTCAGGATTCTAGTTTTGCAAATATAAGATTTTACAAAGAACTATAGATGTATCAGTAAAACATGCACAGAATTTCAAAACTGCAACCTGTTGGAATTGACAGTAGACTGCTTCGTTTTGAGCTGAAGTCGACAGTCGACTGTCAGTTCTTGACTTTCGGATTTGCGCATGATAGTTGACCAGTCATTCTTGAACTAGCTTCGACAGCCGACTGTCAGTGTTTGGCTGATGTTTTGTGAGTTTTCAGTTCTTTTCTTGAACGTTTATTTTCTCGATATTATAGATTATTGGTCTACTGTTTTAGATAAAGTTTTTGCTACAGATTACAGTATTTTACAGAGAGTTATATTTTGTTATAATAAAATTTAAATTACATTCCTATAACTTTATAAAAGGAGATATATGTGGTTTTCAAAGGAATTGACGTTTGTGATATTCTACGACTTCAAAATATGACTTTCAGTTATTTAATAGATTTAATACATTATTTCTATTCTGAAATTTTATGAGTATATTAAATGGATTTGTTTTTTTTTTTTTTCTATATAAACATTTTGATGATGAATTTATGAGTTTCATTGAAAGTTTTAGGTTGATGGTTAAGTTATGAGTCTCTAGAGGGTAAGTGGGACCCTAATTACCAGCTGTTGAGATTTTTCGATTTGGTTAGTTGAGGCCTTGTTGTTGATCAGTTGAGATTTTTTAATTTGGTTAGTTGAGGCCTTATTGTTGATCAGTTGAGTTAAGTCCGGTAGGGTGCACCAAACTCTAGGAGATTCGTACTCAACTAATTAACTTAAAAAGATAAGGACAGGCACTAGATGGCGACATGATGAAATGAGAACATGGGTTATGGACCTCAGTATGGCCTGCGGTGTTAGTGAAATAGTCTCCGAAATTATCGGGGTCGATGCGACACTCATGGGGTATTCGTGTGATGAGGCGCCATAGCTTGCGGTGTGGGGTATTCTTGAAGATTCCTAAGTGTGAGTGAAATAGTCTCCGGAATTATCTGTGGATAGAGATTAACCTCTGGAATTATCGAGGCATGGGTTAATTCTCATAGTCTATCTAGATCTCATAGTAATCATCGTAGTAGGATTAGTTGCATAATGAGGGATTAAACCCTATCATGTGGAGAACGTTATGGGCTTGCACCGGACCTGTGTAGAGTGGGATGCATAGAATTCGACAAGTATGCATTAGAGAGTCAGCATATAGCATTGATGTTTTCTTGACTTGGTTTTATGTATGTTGTTTCCTGTCTTTCTACACTTGACACTTAGTCTAGTTTCACTTGATGTTTTCATGTTTTATTTATTGTTATTTCATATTCTTTTCATTTATTCTTACTGTTGATACATGTTGTTTATGACTTTATCCTTTATGTTTTATTTATGTTGCATTTCTTTTATATCACTCACACCGTTATGGCTGATCCCTAGTTTTGGGAGTTAGGGTTATCTCTATCCTCATGTTTTACAGGTAGGTACTTATAGCATTGAGATTTGGATGCATGAGATAGAATGATGTTGTGGCTTGTGTAATTATAAAAGAATTTGTTTTAAAAGAAGGAAGGTGTTTAATTTTTCGCTGTGCATTGTAAAGAATTGATGTAATAAAAGTTGAAAATTTTATCTGTGTTTTGGCTATATTTACTATTACAGTTGAGGTTGATGCTGGGAATTGTGTCACGTATTTCTGAGATATTATATTGGAAATTCGGAGCACTACACTTGCTTTTGTGCAGAGGTCGGAAACAAGGGAGCTAGAGCGAACGGGGAACAGGGTGAAGTGGGGTGGGATCAAGAACATCGACTACTCCGGGCCCGGGCTTAGTGATTTTGCATTCCCCAAATTCATGAGGACCATCATTGAGGACTGGATGACGCCGATTAGTGTGCCCGTGAAATCAATCTTTCAATAATAAAATGGTATTCCGGTTCATCAAAAAAAAATAAATAAAATGGTATTGGCTAAAGTTTTGAGTTTTAATTGGAAATGTGATGAGAGGAAAAGATGGAAAGAATACTTGATAATGTATTTGAGTATAAATACTTAGTGAGAGAGATCTACTTGTATCTTTTTATCAATGGTGCTCATTTTGTCTTAATTTGTTAGACATAAATTTAAAAAGTTTTTCATTTGATCCCTTAACCATTTCTAATCACTGTCAAATGGTTGTGAGCTCGGGAGATAGCACTCTATGCAAAACAAAATAAGAATAACAGAACAAAACAAGGTCAGTTAGCCACGATCAGAGGAAAATTCAATTATATTTATTTTGTTGAAATAGCAATTTAGTTCAGAACAAGCTTCATTGTTAAATTTCTTCGAATTTCAATACAAAAAACTGAAAGCCATAATCATAATCTACCTTTGTCTTTTAGGGTGCTACTTTTTTATATTACTAATAGTTTAAAGAAACATGCTATTCACCTTCATTTAGAATTTTTTACCACACTATCCCACTTTTTGTAAGTATGTACCAAACTATCCCTGTTCGAAATTTTAATACCAAAAAGCCCATGTCGCTAACTGAGATAGTGCCGCTAGTAAAATTTGTCGCGCTATCTCAGTTAGAGTGTTATAGGGGACACCACTTTTCTCCTCAAGTAGTGATATGCGAAAAAACTCACCAACTATAGACACATTAACACCGTTAGCGCACTCATTTAAATCAAATGCACTAACCCGGTTAGCGTGATATGGGGGACAGTAGGGGGACACTACTCATGTAGGGGTGTGTGAAAAAAATACCAAGTATAGACACGCTAACCCCGTTAGCGCGTCTATTTAAACCAGACGCTAACGGGGTTAGCGAGTGTCGATGGGACAGTAAGGGGCACTACCTCAAAGAGGGGGGTGGAATAAAAATGATCAAGTATAGATATGTTAACCCCGTTAGCGCGCCCATTTAAACCAGGCGCGGTAATGGGGTTAGCGAGTGTCGATTGGGTTCCTCTTAAATAACGCTCACTATCTCACTCTCATCTCACTTCTTCTCTCCCCCAAAATCCCATCGCGCGACGTTAAACCCAACCCCCAAACCCTAGCTTCCGATTTCTGCCTCTACTCATCCCAATCTCTCGAAATTTTTACTTAAATCTTTTCATCACTGCCAAAAATCTCATCTCAACCAACATTTTCTCCAAATTATTGGTGAATCCATAAACCTTTTTTCCAAAATTTTCGGAAGTAGAGGATCTGCAGCAGAGTAGTCGACTTCGACCTTCAACCCAACATTCGTTTGTAAGTGTTCGTAACTTATGGTATATAGTTTTTTGTGATTTTGGATCAAGGGTTGTATTTGCAATTTTTGGGTTCATTTTGGGTCAAGGATTAAATTTAGGGTTAAATTTGCATTGATAGATTTAGGGTTAGGTTTGCATTGATAGATTTAGGTTTAGGTTTAAATTTTGCATTGATAGATTTATAAATTTGCATTGATAGATTTAGATTTAGGTGCTACTGATTTTGAGTTATGAAAGTAGGAGAGTAACACCATGGGAAGGGGGATAGGATTCATGAGGTCGGAGCAGAGGAGGATCTCGAGCTCACATTGGACATGGGCAGCTCGAAGTGAATGAATGGTGCTAAATTCCTTAATGAACTGAAATCACTCTTTTGCTCAACTCTGTTTGCAAATTCTTTGTTTCATTACATGAGAGTTTCACTGTTTTACGTGCTCTACTAATTTGGTTCGTAGATGGAGATAAACATATTTTGAGGCTGCTCTTGAAGGTGTTGTTGTTGATGACTTTGTAAATGTCAGGGACAACTGAAGGGCTAATATTCTTATCAAAATTTCATAGGTTTGTTCTTGTGGCCATTTGAAAGTGTAGAGATGTATGTTTAGCAAGCTGTATATTATTTTTAGTCTGTTTTTATTGTCAAAACAATTGAATTTACATTGATAGATTTAGGTTTAGGTTTAAATTTTCATTGATAGATCTATAAATTTTCTGTGATAGATTTGCATTGATAAATTTGTACGTGATAGATTTAGGTTGTAAAATTTGCATTGCACGTGATATATTTGCATTGTGCAATTAACCAAAATTAAACCAATATTGGAATGAACATTGTGAGTAATATTGTTTGATATTGAAATTTTGATAATTGGACATTGTTAATTGTATAATAAATTTATAGAGATTTTAAGGTAAATTTGTTAACATATATTATCAAACATGTAGGATTCTATTTAATATAACATATGGCACGGATAATGGGTAATCCCGAAGAAGGGAGTAGTAGACTTCCAACAACCCGGAAAAGTCCACGGACATGTCATGGACAACCTCCCAAAAAAACTAGCTGTGGTGGAGAGAGATGTACCAATGTAAGAAGATTTGAAATTAATTTCATACGTTTAATTTTAACATCAAGAAAATTATAAATTTATATGTTGAATTTTAACTTTTTTTGGTGTAGGATGAGGCCGGTCCTTCTTCTTCCCCGGCAAATCAAATGGGCCCGTCTCCTCCTCCAAATCAACCTGGCCCTTCTTCTCCATCTAGTCAGTCGGGCCCATCTTCTTCTTCATATATTCCTCCAGTGGTTCCCGGTCCGATCGACCCAAAGCTTTTGACTACAAGGGCAGCATCACTCTAAAGCTGTTTGGGAAGGAAATTCTTCGGAGTGTAATTTTTAGGGGCACGAAACGTTAGAGATGCATCCCCGTATACATGAGATATTACAGCAATATGGGTTATACGGCATCAAGTTGATGAGCTTCATTAAGGCCGACCGACCCTTATTAACAGCCCTTCTCGAAAGATGGCGTCCCGAGACACATAGTTTTCACTTGCCGGAAGGCGAGATGGCCGTGACACTGCAAGATGTTGCTGTAATAAAGGGTTTACCAATCGATGGACAGTCCGTAACTGGCACAATATACTTTAAACCAGAGTTCATTATCCATGAGTATCTCGGAGTAGAGGTGGATCGATCGGCCCTTGTAGGCAAATCAGTGAGACTGAAATGGCTTAAGAACACATTCTCCTACGTTGACTAATGCCTCCACTGAGTTGCGAGTACATTGTTACTATCGGGCTTACATAATAACAATGTTTGGAGGTGTGATATTCCCAAATTCCTCTGGAGATTCCGTGCCGTTAATGTACCTACCACTAATCGCCGATCTTGGTGGAGTTGGGGTGTACAGTTGGGGAAGTGCTGCATTGGCCACATTGTATAGAGCTTTGTGCAATTGCTCTCTCGGTGCCAAGCAGATGAATGGACCAAAGTTGATGCTACAGGTTTGGAGTTGGGAATGACTACACCTTGGCAGACCCGTTGTCGCAAAGCAACCACCAAAGTGGGCGAATCTTCCCGAGGACGAGAACATGAGACCATCGCAAGGTGTGTATTGGACGGGTTCATTGACATGGAAGGCTAGCCCTAATTGATGCCTCTCATATTATCAGGACGAGCTTGACCACTTGGCAGATGATTGTCTGTTTCCAGTATTAACATGCCAATATGCAGGATCTAGTGTAGGATGAAAATTGGGAGCCCATGTTTGTGCTAACGAAATAGTTGAATAGAAAGTATCAACATACGGCTTGTAATCAATAGCGCGATATGCGCAAGCAGCTAGAACATGAGAACATGGTATATGATATTGCTGAAATTTTTGGCAAGTACATGTTTTAGTATCCAAGTTAACGGTGTGCAAGTTACCACCCTTTTGATTCACACCTACTCTTCGTATACCTGTTTTGACTGCAAAAACTCCGGGTTGATGGCTAAACAATATCACTTCATCATAGAGATATGAAAAACTGTTAGTTAGAGATATTTTTGGTGTTTTCGAAAGAAATCATTGAATAATTACGGGATTTTGGTCTACAACTTAGAAAAATAATATATTTTTTTCACATAGAATTATGAATTGTGTGTGATCAATTAGGTGAAATCAAAAGCCCTAGAATTAGTTTTGCAATTAATAAATAATAAAATTTCAGATTCCGCTCCTTTTAATTAATTTAGTTAGTTGTTTAGATTAATTTAATTTAGTTGCTTTCTTTATTTATTTTTTATTCTCCAAATAGTAGTTAATTTAGTAATTTTGGTACTCGATAAAATAATTTATCCTTGTGGGTTCGACACTCTTTTCACTTATTTATACAACTTGTTGCGATTTTGTACACTTGCAAATACTCACATCACTCGCTTCTCTCTCCAAATCCCCAAACCCGCTCAAACCCTAGCTCCAAATCGCTGAAACCCTAGCCCTTAGCCCCTCTCTCCCGACCGCCCGACGCCTCTCTCAATCACCACCTAGTATTATTTTACCTCTTTCTCTAACTTAGGATTTGGATTGATGTTTGGACATGAGATTTGTGGGTTTTGCATATGGCTATTGATTTAGGTTTTGAATTTTGTTAGATTCTAATTTGGTTAATTGTTAATTGTTGGTTAATTTTTAATTGTTAATTATTAATTATTGATGATCTTTATTATTGAGCTTGGGTCTGATGTTTGCACTTGATGCACTTCATGGTTGCGTTTCGATTAACAATTCTTTGAAAATAGTTGTATTAACAGTTTTATCAAATATTAATTAACCCATCATTACTAAGCCTAAATTATCAACTGAGATTTTGTAGGATGACCTCGAAGGATTCATCCAACCAGATCCGACTGAAATTTTGTAGTATTTTGTGGTAGAAGTTTTCTTTGTATTTTGTGGAAGAAGAAGAAGAAGTAATGGTGTTCAAATTATGATGTAGAGTGTTGTATATAAAGTACATCATTTTAATCTATATGGAGAATTTTAGATGTTAAGTTGTTTGAAACATTGTATGTAGACCATTTTAGTTTTGCAAAATTGTTAATGCATTATTTTGGATAACATAAACATTGTATGCACACCAATAAATTTTTAGCATGAGAGCTCCTACTTCATCGTTGCACTTGATGGTTGAAGTTTCCTCGTTTCAGATATTTTAAATGAAGGGGGTGTTACACATATTGTAAAAGGTTTGTAGTGGTAACTTGAAGAAGCTCAAAGTATATGGCAATTTTTTTTAAGGAAAAGGTGGAATCTGGCCACCCTGTTTCATTAATAAGAGCTTAACGAAACAAACCCAGAGTACTGGGCCAAAGTACAAACTACAGACAGAAAATTAAACATACATGAAGCAATATGACGCGTACAAACAACAAATTCCTCCAACAACCCTGGAAGGTGGGCCGACAAACAAGCTCGGTCCAGCAAAATTGTAAATACGTCAGTTTAGCTTCGTACAATACCTCCACGGCATATGCACACCCACCTGAAACAAGTCTGGCAAGATTTTATCACCCATCGATCCCTGCCTTCACCTCGCCAGGGGGACCCATTTTTGGACCCAAGCCCCGCAGATCGAATTCTGACCCCACGGCACATGCACAGCGATCGCACCCTCCCACCATCTCCACCACTCATCCTACAAACGCGCCAATAGCTCTCCCAGTCACTACCAAAGAGATAGCCGTGAAGAGGATACCTTCACCTCTCACACGATAGCACTTTCTTAGGCGATTTCTCACCAAACAACTATCTCGCTCACCCCACCAAACACCACGCTCCAGGAGAGAGCCGTGGAGAGGATACCTTCACCTCTCTCACGCTCTAGCTCTCTCTGGTGATTTCTCACCACACAGACTTATCTCGACTCATACTCTCAATCCGAGGGAAGAGGCAATGCTGTCACGAGCCAGTGGCCTAAGCTGGAGGAAGCTCAATAGCCTGATAGTAGGCACTGTGAAGACTACACCGGCGACATCGTAGGATACTCAAACATGCACATCATAGAGGGACCCCATCTTCGGGCCCAAGCTCCACAATCGTGCAAGACAGCCTACCCAAACCCCCCACCCACTCAACCCTATCACCAACAACTACCGGCCTGGCCCCACGGGCCCCATACGGAACCACCGACCTCACACACTTGAACCCCAGATCCATGGTATTCGCGACAACAGGCGCGGGAGGATGCTCTGGCGCGACATAGTCACTCCGCGACAGTTGAGATAAGCACCCCGGAAGTTGAGACAAGTGAGCGCACATCACGGAGGGACCCCATCTTTGGGCCTAAGCTCCACAATCGTGCAAGACAACCTAACTCGCTCATCATAGCGACTCGCAGATAGAGAAACCCACCTGGCATCTTCACACGCACTACCAACCCTCGCAAAAACCAAATCAAAGCCGTAGATCACCGTGATTGGCCCCGAGAGTGTGGACATTGTGGCAAGCGCAAAGAACATCCAGGCAAATATCTAGCAAAGCTACCTAATCCCAACCTAACCCAAACCCCAACCCCAAAAAACTCACCCCCAAACCCCCACCAACAGGTCTGGAGGTCGACGGCGCTCGACATCACTGGGGTGGCTGGCTAGGTGCGTCGTTGGATAGCCTTCGACGGCGCGACGGCAGAGATGGGAGGGGAAGGCGTCGAAGGGTAGGGAGATCGGAGAGGGGAAGGT
This sequence comes from Hemerocallis citrina, assembly GCA_017893485.1. Lineage (NCBI taxonomy): Eukaryota > Viridiplantae > Streptophyta > Magnoliopsida > Asparagales > Asphodelaceae > Hemerocallis > Hemerocallis citrina. The sequence goes on along the minus strand of JACEHZ010000680.1, from coordinate 6,009 downwards.
GTGGAGGGGACGGGGCAGAGCCGTTGATAGGCTGGAGATGGACGTGGCATCAAACGGCGGTCGAGGAGGGGGCGGCGCGATCCCGGCCGCCACCCCCTCCAACCTCTTTCTAGATCTAGGTTTTTTTGGGGGAGCTTCTCTCTCTAGAAAATCTAGAGAGAGAAACTAGTATATGGCAAATTTTACTAAAAGAAATTAAGGAAACTTACGGCTATCTCCATAAAATAAGTTGACTATCTCAAAACTTACTAAAAGAAATTAAGGAAAGATAATGTTGTGATCATTATACAACCAAATTAACAGAGTCATCACAAACGAATGCTAGAAAATGAAGGGTCGATTTCTACAGCAATGCTAGCATTTCATGTTAAAAAAAAGCATGCAAAAAGTCTATATGACCAATTAGAAAGTCAATATCCACAAAATAAATTCTTCACATGTAAGACTCTGTCGCTATATCTCAGGTTAACGCTAGCATAAAAATAAAATTTGAGATGAATATAATAAAGTTCACAGAAACAAAACAAAGAACACTTCTAGCTTACACACAGCTTTCTCATGTCTAGAAAATAAGGAAGCACCACAAACAAACTAAAGAAACCGAAGGCATCAGCATTCGCCTTCTTAACAACAAGCTGACAAGAAAGAAAACTAAGGAAAAAATTTAATTTGTCGGCTGCTATCTAGTGAAGGAGTATTTTGACGGGTTTGGCTGGCACCAATCTAAAGTAAGCTGTAGTGAACTAAGTCGAACTTTCACTTGAAGTCTTTGCTGCTTTTCAGCATTGGAAAGAATCATTAGCGCTTGTTGTACTTTTCCCATCTCTGCTTCTATTACTGGGGAACTTTAGAACGAGAATTAGCAAATAACGGAAGAAAGATATATCAATAGTATTGTATAGGCGCAATAAAATTAAAAAAGAACATTGGTAACAGAGTGGTCTCCTAAGAACCAACTTACGCACGTAAGAAATTAGAGGAAGCAGTAATATAACAAATCATTGCAGTATATAAATTCAGTGTATACCTTTTTTGCTTCAAATATTCGGTGAATGTTCAAGCCACTTTCTTGTTCAATAAAGTTCAGTTCCGTTGACAATAATATCTATCTAACATGTCTATACTTGTAGAATAGTTCAAATTTACTTGTGTCGACGTAAAAACTAATAGAGGTTGAAGATAGGATGATATGTAAAAATTTGGTCAAGACAACAGCAGGAAGAAGAACAAGAAGCTTAGACAATGATTAGTAATTACAGTAATTAACAACAGTTTAAGGAAAATGATTGATCTTTGTTTATCATAATAAATAAAAACAGTGCACCGTATCAAGAAGGTTGAGTCACCAAAGACTTTTGAATCACCATCAAAATCAACAGCTTCAATCAAGAGATCCTCCTAAATGTTCCAAACATAATGTAAAATTGATGCTGAACTGGAAATTATGATATAATTGTCAATTGAAAAACCACATATAAAGTTCAGACAATATTATTTCATTACTAGTTACTCCTCTATAAATCATAGTGTGCAACTTCAGTTACATAATCCATCACATCATCACTTAAAACCAATGAGAAAACAATCTCATTTTCAAACCCAGGCAAAAAGCAACTACATTACCTGAAAAAGCTACTCCAACTACATTACCAGAAAAAGCTACTCATTAACTTATAATCATGGAGAATAGAGAATTGATAGAGAAGTGAGCTCTTCAGTTACGCACTCCTTTTGTTGTGCACTCTCCCACAGTCGCTCTACTTTCTTCAAACTTAAGAACAAGATGTTTAAACCTTAATTAGGATTAAAGCTCTAATTGTAATTTAATTTAATAGAAATAGTGAAGAAGTTAAAAACTTACAGTATATCATCATATGCATACTTAGCAACACTACGGAGAAAAGGGTAGCATGCAAAGTAAGTTATAAAATTATATGCAACCAATATGCCATACTATTGAGGACAAATGTCATGGCAATATATCAATTAGATATTTGAGGATGTGCAAGGATCAACAATAATATTGGTGAGGCTATATTGCCTCGAAAAAGGTATGGGGTAAATAATTTTGTTTGATGATATATTAGTTTATTCTCATATTGGTTATGTATCAGTTTAGTCTTCTATTCTCTCCTATATGTATGAGCCATATTGTATTCAGTTAATAAAAAATCAATCAATAAAAATTATTCTCATCCAATAATCTTATTATGGTATCAGAGTCTATATTCCTATAAGACCTATACTAATTTTATCCTCGTCATCGAGGTGGAGAGGTTCTCGTCTTCATTGCAATCACTCCACCTCTCGACAACTCTCTTCCGCTCCCGATCAAATATTAAAACCCTAATCTCCTTCTCCCTCAATCAACAGCCACAAACCCTAGCTGTCATCACCTACCTCTCCAAAATCCTAATCCCAAATCTCCAAAATCAAAATCCTAATATCTTCAACCAACTCGTCTAATTCCCCCCGACCTCGGCATCTTCAACCTCTCACCAAAATCCCCAAAAAATATGGCTACCCTAATCTCGGTCCCATAAACCCCCCCCCCCCCTCTTCTGCAATTTCAAAAAAAATACAAAAAATAAAAAAATAAACAAAAAAATCCAGATCCAACTTCTGAGATGGTTCCGACGGTCGACCAGAACGGAGACCCGCTGTCAGCCTCCGTGTCGCTGCTACTGGAAGGTCAGCGGTCCCTCCCGACACCGTTCCTCAGCAGGACCTGCCAGCTCGCCGACAATCCTGGCATCGTTGACGTCATCTCCTGGAACGCCCACTGATCCGCCTTCATCGTCTGGAAGCTCGTGAATTTGCTCCGGCGATTTCCACCCCCATCGCCACCGCCTTCCTCACTCCCTTCCACCCCGGCCACCACCCTCCCCAACTAACACCCAAAACCCTAGCCCTCACTAATCTTCTCCCCACCTCTTCAAACCCAAATATCTTACATTAAACCCGACCCGCTTACTCCATACCCGAAACCCTCACCTATATCCCACCTCAAACCCGACCCAACTCCCACTTCAAACCCGATCCGTTTCACATTATACCCAAATCCACAAAACCGAAACCCATTTTCTGTTCATTAAAAAAATAAAAAAAATAAAAAAACCCTTTCTTACTGGTTCTTATGTTTCTATATCCAGATCATCAACTCACTCTGGTTGATCGATTGTGAGTTTGAGTGGGGGTATTATCAACATTCAGTTCTCATTTCAGGGATGATATCCCACCACATCGACGATTCTCAAGTCAATGGTGAGATCCCATCAGTCTATTTCTCAGTTCAGGAGTGAGATCCCATCATCGACTACATTCTCAAGTCAAGGGTGAGATCCCATCAGTCTATTTCTCAGTTCAAGGGTGAGATCCCATCATTGACTATGTCTCAAGTCAGGGGTGAGATCCCATCATCCCATATCGGGATATGGAGATCCCGCCACTGTTCGGGGTGAGATCTCAACAGTGCGCCACCACTACTTCCTTCCGCAACACTCTACTTCTCAGTTTCATCACATACACCATCAAGCGTCATCACCGTACTACAATTTGTCGTTCCTTCTACATCAACTTTGTCAGTATTCCAAACTCTTGTTGCTTGAACCAACTTGAGTTTGAGAGGGGGTGTTAGATGATATATTAGTTTAGTCCCATATTGGTTATGTATCAGTTTAGTTTTCTATTCTCTCTTATTGTGGTAAGGTAAAAATGGCTTGGGGCCCAACCAGGGCCCAATACAACTCTCACTCAAAAATTAGTAGAAACAGCAGCCTAGTTCGGCTTCGAGCCACTACAGGGTCGGCGCCGAACCTCAAGTTCACCCCCACAGATCTGGTCTCCTCGTATCCGATGAGCGACGATGGCCCTCGACCTCCGATCCACGACAGCCCTCCGAGCCGTCCGCCCCTCCTGGTACAGAATGAGGATGACCTGGCACAGCCTGGGCCACCAGATCCTCCCGGAAGCACAGAAGCCCCATGATCTGCCATGTCAGCTCCAAATACCACCAAGGACTTTGCCGCGTCAGCCCTATACCACTCCTGGTACTGCCACGTCAGCCCTAAACCCCCTGGGCCTTCTGCCACGTCAGGCCCATGGGCTTTCGGGTTCAGACCCGGCCCCCAAGCGGATCCAAACCTGGTTAGAATTCTCTATAAATACTAGACCCTCACCCACCTTTAGAGGTAACCAATCTTTTGCCACTTAAATTCACCTAGTTATTGCTACTCTCTCACAGAGACTGACTAGATCGTCGGAGGGTCCACCACCGGGATAAACCCCGGTGTTTCAGGACCGTCTGCAGGTACGCAAGACCTCGGATCTGAACCCTCTGATTCGAGCCGAAGCATCCACCGCACTCCAAGCTAGTCGCAGGAGCCGCCAGGTTATTCCGAGGGTCGTCTGACAAGCAGCTTTCTCCTTCAATATAAATTGAGTCCGAACTCACACCTGGTGCATCCACATGTCTCCCAGAAATAAATCGCATCAGGTTGGCGCCGTCTGTGGGAACACTGCTTCAGAAACCGACCCGAGCACGACCATCAAGGCCCCTCGACAGCCGAACTCCCATGGCCTCCAGAGGCAAGGGGGCCGCGTCCTCCGTCAACCGACGGGACACACCCCCACCAAATACCAATGTCGGGCCACGCGCATCGAAGCACAGGGATTCCCATCAGGGATCCCGGCGGAGCGCCACCCGTACAGTCCAGCCCGACCTACGGGGAGTAATCGTCAACCGACAGATTAGCCGCAGCATGGGAAGGGCCGCTTCCAACCCGGCCCCGAACCATCCGAGACCCCCGCCCGAGGGATGGAGGTCAGCACTCAGCCGCATCGGAAGGCAACCTTCAGACCGACCAAACAGGGTCGAGGGAGCCCCCGTCACTCACAAGGAGTTCCAAGACTTCCGGAGAGAAATTCTCGGGGCCCTCCAATGGGCCCCCAGGGAGGAAACCCTCCGCTCCCAAACCGGGTCGAATGCCGAGGCCAGCATGTCGCGCCCATCAACAATCCAGCCAGAAGACGATGGCGTACTCCTAAGGCACCTCCAAGAAATGGAGGATCGCCTCGATCATATAGGAGACGGCGACCGATGAGCGGCTCAGGGGTACAGACCTGTCCGTCCTCCCTTCTCCGCCCCCATCCTCCAAGCGGAAATACCCAGGAATTTCTGACCACCTCAATTCGAGACCTACAACGGCGAGGGAGATCCCGCTGATCACATGGAAGGTTTCAAAACCCTCATGATGATTCACAGCGCCTCGGATCCCCTGCTATGCCGAGCCTTCCCCGCCACACTTTGGGGTCCGGCTCGTGAATGGTACTCGAAACTCACCCCCGGCTCCATTTACTCCTTCGACCAACTAGAGGGCAATTTTCTCGCCCACTTCGTCACCAGCCGGAAGGCGGAAAGGACCAGCACCTCTTTACTTGGGCTCAGGCAGATAGAGGGAGAGTCCCTCAGAGTGTTCGTCCGGAGATTTACCACGGAGGCAAGGTCGGTCTCCTCTCTTGATCCAGGCGTCGCCTCTGCAGCCTTTCGGCACAACGTTCGTCATGGACAGCTGAAGGCTTCTCTGGCGAAGAGACCCCCCATTGACTTTCCCGATCTCCTCAACAGGGTCGAGAAATACATTAGGGCAGAAGAGGCCCTTAGCCCCGAAAATGCTAGGGAGGCCACCTCGAAGGGAAAACGGAAGGCCGAAGAAATCGAACCATCAAAGAAGGCTCCGAGGGACGCGGGGGCCATGAAGAAGATCCCGCCGGTCCCCCGCTTCGAGAGGTACACTCCCCTGACACATAACATATCCGCCATCCTCTTAGAAATTGAAGACAAAGGCATTGTTCGACTACCTCCCCGGCCTAATAACAGCAAGAACCGAGATCAGCGCTTCTACTGCCGCTTCCACAGAGACCATGGGCACGACACCAACCAATGCCGGGCCCTGAAAGACGAGATTGAGGAACTCATCTCCAGGGGGTACCTCCAAGAATTCACCCGAG